>APFE030078908.1:24797-40609 GCA_000404065.3 Pinus taeda | reverse complement strand
GACATAGAGGAATTCATAGTGTTTTAGTGCTGCTCTTAATAGGCAGTTGGTGTGTTAAGTGTGGATTGCTGGAGAGCTTAAGGAAGGTTGTGAAGTCTTGTTGCCTTGTGTGAGAGAGAGATTTGTTTGTCTTGGGAGATCTACCTCCAAGGGTGAATGCTTATGAGACTTGTTGGGTGGACCCTCTTAAGAAGGACTCAGTGTCAGAACATTGGTTGTAACTTTCTCTGTTTTGATTAATAAAAAATAGATGACTACTGTTATGGTTCCATTCTCATTTGTCTTATAATGGTTAATGTGAATTACATCCTTTTTGACTGATGTATAGTTGTTTTTATTAGATTTCACGCTTGTGTTTGTTTTCTCTTTGCATGTGCAGGTGTCCATCCACGAGGATAGTGGAGGATTGTGACCGACCAGAGCAAAGGAGCGAGAGCGACATCTCTTCATCAAACAATAGTGCTGGAATCCAAGTAGGTGTTCATCGCCCACTTTTTAATTGCAACTAGGAGCTTGCATAGTAGCATTCATTGATTGTTGCTAGACCCGTTCTGGGCTAGTAGGGATCGCCTCTATCCGTAGAGGGGATTTACCTCTCCAACAGGGCCATCCGACGATAATCAGCTGGTGCGCACCCACACGACACACACTATTGGATTACCAGAAGGCACAGTTCTAGTAGCAACCGTGGGCGATGGGGCCACGATGAAGGACTGGGGGTTGAATTTGGCCGCCCTTCCCAAAGAGACCCTATACCAGCTGCAAGATGGGGGAACCGTTGAGCTCCGCGCTAGGGAAGGCCGCGCCCTCCAGGTCTTAATGGAGAAAAAAGGAAATGTGGAGCAGATCAGGGTACAACACGACAACTTGGTTGTACACAACCAAGAATTGGAATAAGCCGTGGAAGAGGCCTATAACAACGTACCAGAACTGTTTGTGCCAACGGAGCTCCTAGCAGCTGAAAAGATTCACCATATCATGACAAGATTTCGTAGGGCCCAAGAGGAGGCCTCAAAAGTTTAGTTGGAGCTGAACTTACAGATCGTTGAGTTCCAGTTGAAGGCGTAGCCCTCTACACCCCTAGAGGTCAGAGAGCAGTGCCACTGCGCCATCCAATCGGGGTTGGAAACGATAGAGGATGCAGTACAAGACTGCACAGGATTGTTGGATCAGTCCCTTTTCACACTCACTTCATTACAAGAAGATCCAACCACACAGTAGCTGGAGGCAAAAGCACGGTAGCAACAACAGGCATATGACAATGTTAGAGGGACCGCACAAACAGTCACCTTTACTCAGCACCTTTCCAGAATGAAGGAGGCCCAAGCTCTCAAGGAATAGGTGGATGTTGCGAGCCAGAAAGAAGCACTTCTGAAAGCACGCATTCAGCCTTGGCTCGAGGAAGCCTTCTTGGTCACCGCCACAATCAAGGAAAAGCTGGCATAGATGCAGAATGCATCTGTGCTAGGCAAGAAGGTGCCCCTGACAATGATGCATCAGAGAGTCACGCCCAACTGATACAATGGACAGCGGAGGAGTGCGTTGCCGCCGTAAGTGAAGCGCTGAAGTCGTTGGATGACCTCTGCACAAAGATCAACGCACCAGCTGAGTGACTCGGGACGAGTCACGTTGATTGTGTTGGGGGCCTGTTGGGAAGCGGAGCCCCCCATAGTGATTTTTTGGGGCTGAAAGCCTGAGTTTTGGTCCATGGAATGTAAAGACCCTACAAAATGCAGGCACGGAGCGAGGAGTCTAGGGTAGTCCGCCCTAAAATATTGTAAATTTAATGTAGAGTGTGTCGGCCTAACCATGGTCCGCGGACCATGGGATTGTATAAATAGAGCGAGGCTCTAAGGGTAGAAGGTAGTCTTAAGTTGATGAAGTTCTTAGTTAATGAAATAGATCTGAGTCTATAAGTCTGAGTCTTGGGTTAGAGTGAAGGGTGGAGGCTCTGCAGCTGAGTGTGCAGAGGCTTAGTAGAGTCCGCAGCTGAGTGTGCGGACCCCTGTAGTTGTGTGTGCAGGAAGGAATCGGGTCTGTATTGGATCAAGCTTTGCAAAGATTAATAATAAAGATCAATTGATTGTTATATTGTGCATCTGATTCATAGATCTGTAATTGAATGAATTGTGTTGACACTACCTGTTTATTTATCTGCGTGCGCTGATATGTATGGTTATGATTGCGAATATCCTTAATACTTAATTGACGAACCCTAATTAATAAGGAATTGGATAATTAAAATCGATCGCTCTGCCACTGAAGCTGCATTGAAGAAGACAAGAAGCTTTTGGTATGCGTCGTCTAGTAAGCGCGAAGGCTAGAACAGACCCCAATCTTCCACATCCAGACATCCCAAGGGTGTGAAAACCTGGTTCCAGCACCCTCCCATACTACCTCGGGTGAGACCTCAGTCCGCGCTCCGCGGACTGTTGCCGAAAGGGCTGGTAGTACTAGGATTTGCTTGGCTAAACTCACTGCTGAACCTGGGTCAGGCCCCTAGTAGCCAACAGTTAACCTAGGATCAAATAATATATTATGTAGCTCAAGAACTTCCCATGATGGCATGTCATATAATGAGACAAAACCTATCCTAATCATAAGCAAATTATTGAGGGTGATTGGAAAGTGGCAACAATTTCTCACAGGTCATATGATCTAGAAGGGAAAATTATTGGTACTATTAGTGTAGGGTATATTGGCAAAGAAATACTTAAGCATTTGAAGGTATTCTTAGAACGTACTTCATGTTGCAAACTTTTCAAAAATTAGTGATAATACTTATGCATGTTGTTTGTTTCAAAATTTTAATCTAATAATAAAAATTACATGTTGAATTGTGTTCCTTTGTGGTTTCTTTGTACAACCCTTCAATTTTTCAATTTGACCGGAATTGGAAAAGGAAACTAGATCAACATTGGAGACATATCTTGATGAAATGCTACCTAAATGTGATGTAGTTATCATTAATATGCCTCTTTCTAACAAAACTAGGTGCATTGTCACAATTTCATAAATAATCTCTCCCATTATTTAGTCAGAGAGAATGCAATTTTAATAGAACCTATATTTTATACAACTTGTGAACCGAAACTTAATTATTGTTTCTCTTGTGATTTTGGTTACAATAGGGGAATGTTTAACAAGGAGAAAATCAGCAAGATGAAGAAGGGTGTATTGATTGTGATTAATGCTTGAGGGGCCATCATGGATGCTCAAGCAGTTGTTGATGCTTCTGCAAGTGGACACATTGGAGTTCAGTTACATTTATTCAGCTCATATTCATATTTCTTTCCCAGTGTCAATAATGGACATAAAATTACGATCATCAAACATTTCTCTCATATTTAGAAAGAGCATGATACTTTGCTAATAAAACAATGTAACTATATTTTTGTGCTTTGGTTGTCATTTTGTCATTCTTGGAGGCAATTAAAGGAAAATGAATCAATTTTCCGGGTTTTAAATTTCTAAACTATGTCCCTATTTGTCAGAACAACTTAGTTTTCCAATTGCAGTGATGGAAACAAACACATTGCTAACTGCCAATTGAAGTGATGGAAACAAGTAATAAATCACTTGAAAAACATATAAAATACTTGAAAATCTACACATATGCGTAAGCACATATGATCAAACATGAGTGAATGATACATGCAACCAAGCATCCAAGAATGTAACTAAACATGCAAGACTGTAACTAAACATGCAAGAATGTAACCAAATATGCAAGAATGTAACCAAGAATACTATAGTGATACATGTAAGTGACATAAATCAACATGTAACCAGTCATACACTCACAATGATGCATTTCATAATAAAAACCTCAAATTTCACATAATGACATCACTACAACCATGAACAACAACATGCAAATGCAACAAGCACATGGAATGCAAGGGTGAAAGACATACATGCAACTGACATGCATGCATGACCAATGCATAGCCCATCAAGTCTAAGGGGTGAACCATGCCTCTGTAACACCCTCCTCTCACATCTACATAAGAAATCGGCTAGCCGGGTAAACATGCGACGAGAGGCCAATATGATATGATTCAACCTCCTAAGTCACGTTAAGGAAGTGGAACCAACATGTGTGAACGATACTTGAAATCAAACTTGTAAGAATGATACATGGAACCAAGCATACAAGAATGTAACCAAACATGCAAGAATGAAACCAAGCATACTACAATGATACATGTAAGCGACATAAATCGACATGTAACCAATCATACACTCACAACGATGCATTTCACAATAACAACCTCAAATTTCACATGAAGACATCACTACAATCATGAAAAACATCATGCAAATGAAATAAGCAAATGGAATGCAAGGTTGAAGGAAACACTTGCAACTGACAGGCATGCATGACCAACACATATCCCATCGAGTCTGACGGGTGAATCATGCGCTAATACCACTCTGTAACACACTCATCTCACATCTACCCAAGAAAATGGCCAGCCAGGGTAAACATGCGGCAAGAGTCCAATATTATATGATTTGACCTCCTAAGTCACGTTAAGGAAGTGGAACCAATGGAAACACACCATACAAACATTCAACATCAGCTACAAGACCCTCAGGAACCAATCCAATACTTTAGACAACTTTCCCTTGGTCCCTACTGAACTATTGGACAACTTAAGCCTCTGTCGCTCTCATGCTATAGGCATGAATGCGTTCAGAAACCCAAAGTCACTCTCACAGGCTTGTCTGCTAGCAACCAGATACTAAATTTGTCAGTGCTATGCCAACGACCCCGAGATTTAAGCTAATTTTTCAAGCCCAGAGCCCATGTCACTACCTAGAATTTCATGGTACCTTCAGATCAGTAAAATAACATGGAAATGACAATACTAAAGAAAATACTTGTTTAAGACTTTGACTGGACCCCTAGTAGCCATGAAAGGCATTTCGTCAAACATATCACAAATATGTAATCTACAACTATAAATAATAGTTCTGAGCATATGGGTCTCATACTTAGCTGAGAATCACTAAGAACCATTGATACCTCAATACATCAACTTCCATTCCATCCATTAGGTCATAGATACATTGATCATTCAATTACAAGTAAAAACACGATGAAAGAAGTACATGGTTGCTGTCATAAAACACATATAGAACCAACACAATAGCAACATAAATACTCATGAAAGTATAGCCATATAGACCACATATAATCCATACATGTGCTCATAGAAATATAAGGATAAATAACCTTTCATTAATGATGCAAAATCCAAACCCGGGATGGGACTTCCATGTTCCACCCCATCATAGAATGGTTGAGCCAAATCTCTCTTTAGCCATTTTCCCCCATGCCATATTCCAAGCATGAATGTGGGATATCATAGAACACATAAATCAAAACTCATCTAGGGCTTCCATAGGCCATCCACCTAAATCCATCAAACAATGATTCCACCTCATGGCTAGATATCACAAAACCATCATCAGATTGGTCTCCATCCAAGCCTTCTAGGGCTTCCAAAGCATTTGTTCCAACCAAGGCTTCCAGGACTAGTAACTCAACCCACGACTGTCATCGGGATTCTAGAGCATTTGTCCAACCAAGGCTTCCAGGACTAGTAACTCAACCCGCCAAGGGATTCTAGAGTGTTTTTCCAACCAAGGATTCCAGGACTAGTAACTCAACCCAAGATGTTACAAGGCTTCTAAAACATTTTTCCAACCAGGGCTTCCAGGAACTAATAACTCAACCAAAGCTAAGGAAACATGAGAACCAACCAAAAACAAGTATTGAAAGTAAACCCACAATCGCTATGGCTATCCAAGAAATGGAAAGGCTAGGAAATCCACTGTCAATCCATGAAATTCTCCATGCCAATGAAAGATCATGACCAAGAATCCACATGCATATGCCATGCATGCCAAAACTGGTGAAGAAAACATACATGCAAATCAGTACCCTACAAAAAAATATGATGTAGCTACTGATCCCGATGTCCTCTTGCGCTTTCCTGCTCTTTCTTTATCTTCTTGCTCCAAGAATCCATGCCACACCCACCAAGGGTTATCCAAGAAAACTCTACATCTCCAAGACTATGAGAGAAAGAGAATAATGAGAGAGCTCCAAAATTGAACTGACAAAAGGTTACCAACTGATCCTCATAAGATTTTTTTATCAATGAGGCCTCTATTTTCTTCATTCTCCATTATTTTCCTTCATTTTCCTCCTCACATGCAACTTGTTACCTTTCACCTCCCTTTTCTCCTAATTTCCATTATTTTTATAAATAAATGTGCCAAAAATGTCATTTTGCCTTTCCAAAGCCTTAACCATTGCCTTTGCCAATTTCCTTAGCCATAAACAATCACAAGTGATTCCCATCACTAGGATTTTTCCCAACATTAAGTTTGGAATAAGTGTCCCATCAACCATGGTTATTATTTTTCCTTTATTTACTTTTATTACATGGAATTTTCACGAGGGTTGCTACAGTTTTTTAAGTAGAGTAGGATAGAAAAAGAAATAAAAAAAATAAGAGGAAAAATAAAATTTCAGGTGAAAACCTCATTGAGGCAACTAGTAGGCTTAAAAGAAAAAAAAACGAAAAAAATGAAAAAAAATATTTGCTCCATGTATCTCTATCTGATGAATGCAGGTTCTCTCCAACCTTTGCAAGCAACAAAAACAAGTTAGCGCCAAAAGAAAAAGTTGGTGAAAAATCTAGTCAAAGGAAGTCAAACTTGGGCTTTCTCCTCCTTTTTTCAGATTCTCCAACATGACCATTGCCATGTAAATCCATCACCCTCATCCATTTCAAACATCCACCCATCATTCCCAAGCCTTTCTCATGCATTTTCCTCGTTGTCCTAAAATGCTACGAGAGGGCTTTGTTTGCTACAGGAGGCCAAAATAAATAAAGAATACAATTGTTTTTATCATATCTTAAAAATCGTCCATCCATTTTCTGATCCGTTTCATGGGAAGAGGCATATGTATGATGGTAATATGCTCAAGAAACTTCATCAAATTCTAGTGTACACCTGAAGGTATCACCTAAAGGAAATAATGATCCTAGGAGGGTCTATATGACTGCTACAGGAATACACATAATCCTGTAATAGTCAGCACAAGCCCTCTAGAACCACAATCAAAAGCACTTGGAAGCACTGGAATGAAGAATTGACCAACATGAAGCATTGAGGGATCATGTCCTCAATCATGGGCAACAAAAAAAATTCTGCAGGGCTACTATAGGGTCATTGATCATTTCAAACAACAACAACTTGATCCACCATCAACAAGACCTACAGTGACAACTTCGATCAGTCAAGCACATTTTAAGAGAAAATTTTTAGATAAAAACCAATGCATGGAGAAACAAGCATAATAATATGAAACCTCAAGAAGAAAACATGTTAGCCATTACCTTTGTTCAGAAGTAGCACTCAACCATCAAAGGATCATCACTGATAGCTTTAGAACCAGCAAAGACAATCTCAACAGTCATATCAACAACCTCAATATCACCTGCAAAAATACATCAAGTGTAGGGCCTAGGTATGCAATCCTCAAAACCTCTCCTACAAACTTATTTTAGCTCAAAAAATGTTGTAAGTATATGAAGGAAAATGTTCTTTTATAGCCAAACTTAGTAGTAGAGAAGCCTTGGCCTTATCTAGCAGTTAACTTCACTTTTCCACCAAGACACCCGCACATGGGGGAGAGGACAAGACATAAGTGAAGAGGACTTGAGAAAGTGGGATGTAATCATTTAAACATGGTGGAAGACAAGGAGTGCAAAGGCGTAGGTGAGGGCCAACTCAGTTAACTCAAAGCACTTTGATTTTATTTTGCATGCAATGAAAAAATAGAGAAATTTTTGAAAAAAAGAAAAAATAATGGAAAAAATCAACAAAAAATAAAAATAAAAGAAATAAAAGGTGGACCCACTACCTCTTGGCATGCAAATATTAGTTTCTACAGGAAGGAACAAAACTGCTACAAGAAGAACTAAGTTGTTACAAGAAGGAACATCACTGCTATAGGAATAACATATTTGCTACAGGAAGCTAATAGAGTGCTACAAGAGGGAAAATTTCCCCCATAGGGAGGCCCAAACACTAGAGCAGACACATTTAAGAGGTTCAAGACACAAATTTCCCTATTACAATAGGAAACAAAAGAGCTACATGAGAAAACAGGAGATGCTACAGGAAGAGGTAGACACACTAGATGAAGAGGAAAAATGTCTCCAAGAACTCCAGAAGCTTGGTCCACAACTCAATCTAGAATCCTACTACAAATTTGTTGAGGGAGGTAGGATTATACCTAAGAAATTTGTTATACCACTCTTCTTTGAGTTGGAGAAGGAAACATACAAAACACATAGATGGATTCAAATTGCAAAATCCAAAAAGGTAGAAGATGTGGGTCTCATGGAGGAAAAAGTAAATGAAATGAGCAAGGAATTAAACAACTTAAGGTTGAGAGAGTCAATCATGAGGGATCAACTACAAACATAAATCATAAGTCTAAAGGAGCAGTTCCAAGAAAAAGAGGTACAACTTGCCACTATGGCAATTCTATCCATGGAAGCCATAGAATGCAAACAACCATCCAAATAATATTCCATTGAGCTAAGGAAGGGAATTGCATGAAAAGACACCTGAGGCATAAAAGAAGAACAACAGGGCAATAAGTTAAATAGTTTCCTTAGAGGATGAGAAACAGTTTCAGTAGGGGGTATGGTGGGCCTACAAATTAGACACAAATTAAGGCCCAACTAACATTTCCTAGGAACATAAAGGCTATATTAAATATCTTCTTCTACACTTAATAATATTTTTTTAGCTTTAATATGTTCATTAGGAAGGTTTAGAGATAATTGCATATTTGTGCCTAATATTATTTATTTTTGTAGAATATTGTGAGAATATTGGGAAGATTATAAGGATTTGAAGGAGGAGATAATCTAGGGACTTGATCCCTACTACAGGATGATCAAGATTCGATAATAAATTAATAGAATATCATGAGCTTATTGACAAATTTTGGAGCTCCATTGATTGAGAGAATCTAGGGATGTGTTGCCTATCATTTAATGCATATTCCTGGTGTTGGGAACCAAATCCATTATTTGAGGGATTTTTTAAGGGAAAGCTTCCTCCTTTCAAGGAGAATGCTTCCTCATAATTTTGTATAAGTACAAATTCGAATTTTCCTCTAGAGGCATGTATTTTCTTAGTCTTATTGTGGAGAAAACTTTAATTTTTGCAGCTCCACTTTCATTTCTAGCAGGGATGTACTTGGATTGATTCAAATAATGGAGTTTGGTGCCATTTTTTGCTTCTAAATCTTGGTCTCCTTAATAGGAATCTGAGTATCCTTAAGCTTGGCCATCCCCAAAGCTTTAGATCCCTTTTGTACAATTTGTGTTTCTTCTTTTCACTTTTTATTCACATGCATCTCTTATTCTTGTTTTTCCTATTTCTGCATTTAGTATTGATGATTCTTTTGTTATATGATTGGGTTAAATGATTGAAGTGAGTTGTTCTGCAGGTTATTTACAGATTCACAAGCATGGTGCAACTTTAGAATATATTTTAGAAGTCGTATTCATCATTGAGATACTTGGATTGGTTTACTAGTTCACAAATCTATAATTTCTGGAAGTCCCTTGTAGCAAAAAGTAGTAATTTTAAGCTATTTTTTAGATCATGTTAATGAGCTTCAATTGAGTTGATTCCCCTTGGATTAGGTCATAAAAAAATTCAAGTTAATAACAAAATTTACCCTAATGCATTTTCACTTTATTAGGTTAGGCATTTGATAGGTTAACTAGCTCACTAGTCCTTGTCAAATGTCTAGTTTTTAGAGTTACAATAATTTTCTGCTATTTTTAGCATGTATTAACAGGGGTATTTTGGAGTGATTCCACTTGGAATGGAGTCATAAGACATCCTAATTAATAAAAAAAATTGTCCAGTACCATTTTCATTTGATTTACTTATTCATTGGGTGAATTATCTCCTCCTGTAGCAATTATGTTTCGCTTGTAGCAATTTTGTTTTGCCTGTAGCAACCTCGTATAGCACTCGTGGAGCATGTCTAAACTTGAACAAATTTTTTCCAAAGATTTGTTTTTGTCTCTTAAGTTTGAATCATGACCCCTAGGATATAAATCCATGATTGAGGAATAATAAACACCAATTAGGACATGCCTTTTTACAATGTAGATTAAGCCTATTTATTTGAATTCATGCTCTTATGATTTCAATTACAAATTGTTGTTATTTCCTAAGATTAATTTATTTTAAAGGTAACATTTCCATTTATGTAACTAGTTTATACTTCAATTTCATGAAATTCAATCCATTATATTAGATCAACCAAATAATGACACATTGTATGCTTCACATATAGTGTCGACACCTCTTAAGTTTGCACAAAACTTGGTTTGATAATTTAAGTTGGTAGCCTTGGGAGTTGCCACATTCTTGTTGCAATACCGGGGCTAATCAGTTATCTTGTGCAACCATCTCTAGTTCCACCAGATACATAGTTGGAGCTCCTTCCTAGTCCAACTGGTGAAAATGACCTTTTTACATTTAGTATTAGTAGCAGCAATATTAGTGTAGTTCTGAGTCCCTATACATATAATATGTGGTCTTTGTACTTCAATGGTTCCAAAATTCAAGAGGGATATGGAGATGATTGCATTTTAATAGACCCACCAAAGAAAACATTTGATCTCTAGCTACTTGGAATTTGAGTGCATGAACAAAACTACAAAGTATGAAGCACTTATCTTGGGCTTGCAAAGAGCCATTGACCTCAATGTTGCCATCCTGAAAGTGGTAAGTGTCTAAGAAATTATGGTGTGAAAGGTTTGCAATACTATACATTGTGTGTCACCTCATCTGAGAAGTTATCAATAAGAGGTATGGCGTCTGAATGCACATTTCCAAGCTTTCAATATCATTTATGTTCTAAGAATGTGTAACACAACTACAAATGCACTAAAAATGCTATTGCTAGGTTGTCACTAGTGAGGGACGATTTTTCTATTGAAATTATTTATAAGCCTTCTGTCCCCCAACAATATTACTAATTACACATTTTCTGATGATGATCAACAGATATTGTGCTTCATGGCGAACTCTGATGTGTTCAAAGATGCAATGATCGATGAGGGCGAGCACAAAAATGCATTGCAGGATGCAACCCATGCAAGTAAAGGAAACCTCATCCCCAATGGTGTGGTATCATTAGAGAATTTGTATGACCTGTAGAATCGCTTCTACAGACCTGTAAATGCTAAGACCCATAGTTCCACACTGTAGCACGAACATATTAACTTGGGAATAGAAAAAAATTTGAAGTATGTCAATCTCGATACTTGTTGTACACCACAAAAGCGGCAAGCCTTTATCTGCTTATTCAAGCAGTACCGAAAATTTTTCACGTGGATGTACAATGAGCTTAAACCATATGAAATGTGAATCATCCAGCATGTAATAACAATAAAGGAAGGGGCCAAGCCATTCCAATAGAAGTTGAGAAAAGTACATCGAATGCTTCAGCCTCTTATTCAAAAAGAGTTGAGAAAATCGTTGGATGCCCGGATCATATACAAAGTGTGGCACTCAATGTGGGTTTCAAATTTTTCCCCATTGAGAAATAAGTCTAAGGAAATCTACTTGTGTGTATATCTATGAAATATCAATCACGCCTCAAACAAGGACAACTACCCTGTGTCATCCATGGAACAAATATTGAAAATAGTATCAGGGTTTGAAATGTTTCTTTGTTAGATGGTTATCCTGGATACAATCGAGTTCTAGTTAAAGAGCTTGACAGACTTAATATCACCTTCCGAACAAATTGGGGCACGCTTGCATTGAGACAAATTCCATTTGGGTTAATCAATGTTGGTGCAACATTTCAACATGTTATGGACATCGCGTTCTGCGGATTGATTAGATGAAGCTTAGCAATCTATCTTGATGATGTAACAGTATTCTCCAAACAAAGGTCAGACCACATATGCCAGTTAAAGAATATTTTCGAGCAATGTCCCAAGTATGGGATATCCTTAAATCCCAAGAAAAGTATCTTCGCAGTTTTTTAGAGTAATCTCTTGGGCTACATCATTCCAAAAGTGGGATTAAGGTAGAACCAAAGAGGGTCAAAACAATTAGGTAGATTCCCTTCCCAATGAATAAAAAGGCTATGCAATCCTTCTTGGGGAAAATCAACTTCGTCAACAAGTTCATCTCTGACTACGCTCAAATTCTCAAGCAAATACAGGAGACGATGAAGAAGGAAATAATTTATAAATGGGATAAAAGGAAAAATGATGCATTTCCCTGTATTAAGCAGGCTATAGAAGAAGCACCCAGATTGTACAACCCAGACTTCAATAAATATTCCTTTCTCTACACTTTTTGTTCTGACACTTCTCTCATTATTGTACTCACTCAAAAGGATGAAATGAACAATGAGCAACCTATCTCCTTCATGAGTGTGAGTCTACAAGGACTAGAGCTTAACTACCCCGCTGTGGAAATATAGGTTTATGCAGTATACAAGGAGGTAAAGAATTTTCGACCCTATCTATTGATAAATAATTGTGTTATATTTTCCCCACACCCATCAGTCAGATCACTTCTCGTTGAACAAGAGCGGGGTGAAAGGAGAAAAACTAGATGACCGGGTTGCAAGAATAGGATCTAGAAATCAAGACACAATCAAGGGCCATGGTATTTATTGATTAGCAACATAATTAGTAAACACAAAGGAAGAGATGAAGATATTTCAGGATGGGAGAAAGAAATTGAGATGTACAATGTTGAGGGAGCCTCCCCCACTACTAGCACAAACTCTTGGTACACAGATGTGTGCCAATACCTTAAGAAGCACGACACATTTCCCTCCCACTTTTCTACATGGCAGAAGAGGGCACTCAGATTTAAAGAATTATACTATCATTTGGTGCATGGGGTTTTATTTAGAAAGCACCACAATAGAGTATTTCTTAGGTGTTTGGAAGCACATGATTCAGAAAATGTATTGTGTGATCTCCACAATAGACCAGTCGGAGGACACTTTGCAGGAAACACAACAATATATAAGGTTATGTGGGTTGAATTTTACTAGCCTACATTATTCAGAGATGCCCATGATTATGCCTGCAAGTGTCCAGTCTGTCAGAGGTATGCCGACAGAAACTAGAAGTCAACTGTCCCACTACAACCCATTACAGTGGATGAACCTTTTCAACAGTGGGGCTTGGACATTATTGGGGAATTTTTCTCGCATTCATCAAAGAAGAACTGCTACATCCTTACTACCACATATTACTTCACGTTGTGGACAAAATAAGTTCTGGTCAAACAGATGAATGATCAAGAAGTCATTATCTTTCTGTAACAGAACATCATTTCCAGGTTCGACATTCCTAGTTCACTTGTTTTCAACAATGAAACATAATTTTCATCGCTAAGAATTTATTATTTTGCATTGGAAAATGGTATTATATTGAAATATTCAACTAATTATTATCCGCAAGGGAATGGTCTTGTTGAATCCATGAATAAGAACCTAATCCACATTATCAAAAATACCATATTCTGTGAGCAGCAAAACTTGCACTCCACTTTGGTAAATTCCTTATGGGTTGACCGAGTCATGTCGTAACCTTCCTTGAACACCTCACCTTAATTCCTAGTGTATGGAAAAGAATCCATCCTCCCACCCAACATCTGCTTGCCTACTCTCCAACTATCACAAGAATTCCAAGGCAAGCCATGTCTGTTAGTGCAACTTAAGATGGATACCCTTCACAAGCTATAGGAAGAAAGATTGAAAGTAAGAGAAAATTTGTACTTCATCAAAATCATATCAAGAGGTGGTTAAACAAGAAGTTTGCAGGGAAAAACAACTTCAGTGTGGGTGACTTAGTCTTAAAGTGGGATAAATCCCACAAGGGCAAAGGAAAACATACTAAGTTTCAATCCTTGTGGATTGGGCCATTCATAGTGCACAAAAAGATTGGATAGCACACTTATCATCTTCAATCACTTGATGGGAAGATTGAATCTCCCCCTGTCAATGGATAATACTTAAAAAACTTTATTTTTAATGAATATCTGGGGTTGTGCCCTACATTGTGTACATAGTATTTTCTTTTGTTATTTTTTTGTTTCTTGAGTTTTATTTTGGGTTTTCGTCATGCGAATAAGTGTTGTGCATGTACATGTTGGGGCTTCTAAGTATGTGTGTGGAAAAAATGTAAAGAGTATCGTGACACTTCAACATTTGGCTAGCCTTCTATTCATCTTCCTTGTGTTGGTTACATCTTTTGGTCAATGAAGTTTTCATGGAAAATATGATCTATTCGTAAGGAGAATTTTGGTCCAACTATGAACCCATGTCTAGTTCAGAAACCTCATGCCTACACTTAGTCTTCATGTTTTGGTGTCTTCAAGCTTATCCAACTAGTAGAAAAGGAGAAGGGGAAATCTAAATGAGCAAAACTAAATCATAAGTCTCTATATGCTTCTTTGAAGGAACAAACTCTTTTTCTCTAAATAAGTTGGGATCCATCTTCCACCACAAAATAAATAAGTGTCGATGCACAATTCTCTTAAAATAAATAAATAAAGGTGAAAGAAGAGAAAGGCTTCTTGCGTCGAGAGATGAAGTAAGAAAATCTATCAAGGTACTTTATAGGCTCGCTAGTAGTGGAGCAATGTTTGTGTTCCTGCGTGACCCTGTTGGGGTACTTTCTAGGCCTGCTGGCAGTGGAGCAACACCAGAGATGAAAAATCATACTCTGAAAATATTAAGCTCGTAAGCTACACTACCCTTCCCGACTCGAAACATTGTGATTTTGTTAAATCTTATGTTGTGTTCAATTGAGAAGGTATATAGGGGACTATGTCTATTCGTGGGGTAAGTGGGAAGGAAAAAGTAATCTGAAAGATGAATTAATACTGCCTGAAGAATCGAGGCCTTAAACATAAGAAGTTAACCAAGATAGAGAAGTTGGAGTTCAACCAATGTGTTGCCAAGTGTTGTAGCTTCTGCAACAACCTCCAAAATTTTGGCGTACACTCAATTTCAAAGCCTTCTGTGGTCTTGAACATTGTTGTCACAAACATTGAAGCTCATCTCATGAGATTTCTCGTAGTTCTTTGTCCCCTTTTGCATGTTGAGTTAATTGTTGTCTTTTGGCATGTTTGGATGTCGCGCAATGTTTGCAAGCCTATTCTGATTGTTTTACAGTTTTGTCTTTGTGTATATGATTTCTTCCAACTATGTAAACATGTGTCACACCCATACACAGCCCTGAGCATTGTCATGCAAGTGTCGTCACGGTTTTTCCAAAGTCTATCTTAAGTGTCACACTTGTCGTATCTTGTCTCAAAGTAGTCACACATAGGGAAATGATTTTTTCATGTGCTCAAATGATCTATTTTGTAGTGTATTCAAAGTATGCTAAGTGTGTTTTAATAGCCAAGGTTCATCATAATTCATCACCTATCCCAAACTTAGTCATTTTCGAAAAAAAATCTAACCGAGAAACTTAGCTTCACCAGGTCCCTTCTAAACTGCACATTACACTGTCTTAGCCCTCTAAGATGTGACCTTGTTGCTTGACACTGGGAAATGCATAGTTCTTGTCTCCCAGGACTACGACTGTTATGAAACCAGCTCAAGAAAATATAGAAAAGATAGATCAACGCCTTAAAATTCAGCCTCTTCGAGGGGGCAACCTCCTTTACATTACATAAATGAACAATTCTTGGATGAT
>APFE030078905.1:0-16369 GCA_000404065.3 Pinus taeda | reverse complement strand
TTAGTATTTCTTGCAGTTAGATGTGAACCATGAAAGATTCTGTTAGGAATTAAGGAGTACACAAACCTCGTAAAATGTTGCACATATCTACAAAGCGAGTAGTTATTTTACAATCAAAATAAACTAATAAGAAATATGTTTAACATTTAATGATCTAATCAATATATATAGTATCATTGCATAACCATAGGTAGAAGATGGGATGTCGCATATGATTAATGTAAAAACTACGATATTAGATCCTTAAGACCTCATTTCAATGATTCTAAGCACACCAGTAAAGTGCTATCCTACATCATATAACCCCAGGAGCCTCATGAATCACTATGTGTAAAGGCATCCATAGCCATGAAGAATTGTCTGAGAAATAAAAAATCTTCATTCCACCGAGTGACCCCATTTACTAAGTGTTTTCAATTTTTAATTATTGTATCTCTATTATTCTTTAGGGAGAGAAGTAAGGTTCAATGCTTTGCACAATTTTGTGGGGGTGGTTCATGCATTAGAATTGATTCAACATCTTGTGACTTCATGGGGAGGACTATGATAAAACATGCCAAAACTCATAATATTTGGGACTTCAAACAAGTTTGACTTGTAGTAGTGAGAGAGGGTAATCTAGTTGTCATGCTGGGAAAGGAAGAAAGGGAAGAAAAAACATGGGACCAACATAACCTATTTAGCTTCTAAGTAGACGAAAAGATAAGGCAGTGACCAATACTAAAGCAACAACATCTCATGAACCAACAAGAGGTCACTCTGCTTATCCTGCTTCTTTAAATTTACTGTGTCATAAAGTATTAGTGTAAAATTTTCAAAATCATAACATCAAACTATGTTATTAGAAATGGTCTTGACTCAAGAAGGATTACTTGTACTTACAACATGAAAATTAAAAGAAAAAAGAAGTCAAACTAAAAATGTGGAAATAAAAATAGCATAATAAATTTAAAGGACAAAACTGTATGTACAAAAGGTAGCATAAATTTGAGTAAATTACCATTTATCAGCCTCGATAAAAGGCTTGAGGTGTGACCTGTTAGTGGTATAGGAAAAAATTATTTTGTTTTCGTCTTTCAGCCGGTATGAATTGCTCCTAATAGTAGCCATGAATATGAAGGGTCCTATCCACAATTTTTGAAAATTGGCATGTTTCATTTTTTCTACGTGAGCGGATTCCCACAACAAGACTTTTTGTCCACCCACAAAGATAACAGTCTTAGACTTCTTATCGAATTTCACTATTGTTGTTTGCACTTCATGTTATTAAGAGAATAATTCATCTTCTCTTCTAAAGATAGCAGAGCAAGGTCTCTTTATGGAATATCTATGGAATTCAATTCCTCATCCTTTGATGCTACAAAGGAACTATAACATAGATAGTCTGGTTCTAGAATTGACAGTGGTTTGGTTTATCCATAAAGTGATGTTTAGCAGAGTGTGTCAACTTTTTGGTTTGTCATTAATGATATTCTTGAGGATTTTGATCAAATTTTTATTACTAGATTAAAATTGACCATTACCCTAAGGATAATAGGTCGAGAAAGTGGAATGCTTAATTTTATATTTGGCACAGAATTGAGTGAATTTCGATGATATGAAAGTCTATCCATTATTTGAAACTATTTCAATTGGTAAATCAAATCCCAAAAAATAGTGTTCTCGATAAATGTCATTACATGTTCATCCTTAACGTTTTTTAGGGGTACCACTTTCGTCCACTTTGTAAAGTAATCGATGGAAGTAAGGATGTAAATATTTTCAAAAAATTAAAGGGGACTGATAGGACCAATGAATTTTATACCCCACTTTGAAAAGGGAAAATATGGTATGATGGGATGCAGGGGTAAATCATGGAAATTTATCTTCCTAAATATTTATAACACTGATCAAAACTTTGAACAAACTTAAAACTATCCCTAAAGGCCGACGGCTAGTAAAAACAAGCCCTTGGTATCTTATGTGTTGTGGATTTGGCAGCGAAGTGACCATCAATGTGCATATTGGGGTGAACAGATCCATGAAATTCTCGTAATAATCTATTTTTCATTGTGTCATCAACAAACCACAAGAGGATTTCATCGAAGGACCTTCTGAAGAGAAGAGTATTAGGAATTAAGTATTTTGAAGCCTCCAACCATAGTCTTCTCCTTTAAGACTTCTCTAGGTTGTCATGAAATTCTTAATTTTGAAGATAAAATATAATATATTTATACCATGGGTATCTTGCAACATCACCATGGTCATCATTGACCAAAAATAAAGCTGATAAAGATTAATCTTTGTTGGGATTTACATCTAGCTCAAGGTGTTGGGTGAAATGTAAGGCAAGATCACATCCCTTTATTGTTTTTGTAGTAACTATCATTAAATCATGTTCTTGAATTTTTCCAATCTAGTGGGCTAGCTTCCAAGATAATAGAGTCTGAGATAGAAAACACTTCACATTAGGAAAAGCAACTCTTATCTATGTGTTCTTTCTCAATATGTAGTGCCAGAATTTCTCTATAGCCTCAACTAGAGCATACATATGTTTTTCAAGAAGGGAATAATTTAGGTCATCATCGAACAATCTTTGACTCATAGAGGCTATAGGATGTCCTTTGTCTTGATCATCCTTCTAAAGAAGAATGTTAAAAATGGTTTCCTCTGTGGAATTAGTATATATGATGAATTCTTTAGCAAAATCTAATTTTTCCAAGATGGGAGTTGAACTTATGGAATCTTTGATGGCCACAAAGGATTTCTATGTAGTTTCATACTAATGGAATTTTCAATATTGCTTCAAAAAATTATGAATGGGTTTGACGATCTTGGAAAAATCACAAATAGATCATCAGACAAAATTCAATTTTCCCATGAAATAATGGATCTCTTTCCTAGTTTTAGGGGTAGGAAGGTTTTTAATGGCTTCAATCCTTTCTGGATCAATACTAATTCCAGGTTCATAAAAAATGTGTCCAAGTAATTTCCCTATGGTAACATAGAATATTGACTTCTTAAGATTCAGAGAAATACCAAATTTTCAACATTGTTGAAACAGTTGTCTTGGATGATCAATGTGATATTTTCGACACTTGGAATATACAATAAATCACCCATATAAACTTGAATTATTTTCTCGAAAATGTCATCAAAATATACTTGCAAAGGTCTCTCGAATGTGTTACCCACATTAATGAGCCCAAAAGGCATGTGTTCATAAGAAAAGGTGGCCCAATGTGTAGTAAAAGTGGTTTTAAAATTATCCACTTTCTTGAAGCATATCTGGTTATAACCAAAAAATTCATCAATAAGTGACATCATCTGCAATCCTACAACTTGTTGCAGAATGAGGTCCATGTTAGGGAGAGAAACTTTATCTTCCACACTCACTTTTTTCAAAGAGAAATAGTCACACCTATATCAATATCAGTAGAATTTTTCTGGACTGGGACAATGCTAGCCACCTATTCAAAATATTTGATAGGGGAAATGATATGAGCAACTAGAAAATTTTCTAGCTCTCTCTTAATAATTGATTCAAGCATGGGGCTGACAAGTTTATTCCTTTGCCTGATAGGCATGGGATTTCCCTTAATAAGAATGACATGTTGGATTATGCCAAGATCAAAACCACATAAATATTTATATGACCAAGCAAAGACATCATCAAATTCATGAAGTGAGACAATCTCATTCTTATTAATGGGTTGATCTTCAAAGAAGTTGGAGATGATTTCATCATCTGGAAAAACTTGCTAATCCTCTTCAATATTTGGAAATGAGGCTGATACAATTATTGTAAGATGAAATTACGCCTTTCTAAGAGAATTTTTCATTGAGGACTAGATGCAAACATAACCAAGTGATAAACTAAGGAATTCAACTCTTCGCAAACATGTGTAATGTTAAATGAAAGAAATTATGAGATTTTGTACCATACATCTTGGGTGTAGTGCTTGATAATCTTGTTTCAAGCCTAGAGTACACTTTCTTAAACAAGTTGACAACAAGTTCAAAATCACCAAATGTAGTTAGGCACTTGCAACCTAGGTTGATGGAACATTCAATGCCTAGCCATAAGGCCTCAAATTCAACTACATTGTTTGTGCGATCGAATTCAATTTGGTAGGAGTATCGATGAATTTTGCATATAGGATAATATAATACTATCCCAGTGACATTTCCTTCATTAAAATATGTATGATCAAAGTGCATATGCCAAACTTGGTCATCCTAATCAATAGGAGAAGGAGGTGATGATTCTTCATCAATAAACAAAGAATAAACTCCTAAATCTTCTTCAACATAACTAAGATGGGGTTGGGGTATGCTTTCAATGTATGGCGAGATCCTTCCCTCTCTCAGAACAATAAAATTCTTGCCATATTTAGGTAGAGTCTTATGGATTCCATTTAGTGACATATATCCACCCATTTTTGCCTACTTGTCTCTGCCTAAAATTATTGATTAATTTTTTATTGGCATATCCATCACTTGAATAATATAAGTGGTTTTAATTTTGGGATGGGTTCACAAAACTAAAGTAACATCCTTGATCTCACCAAATATTTCTTGTTGAGTATTGTTGTAGGCCAAAATCATTTTAGGTTTTTCTTTAGTGCATTGAAGGCCTAATTCCTCCATGATGATTTTAGGCATGACATTTGACCCACAATCTACTAGACACCAATGGGTGATGTTATCATAGACCTTCATGGAAACATAAAAAGGAATATTTTTAACAAAGTTTTTTGGATTATTTACAACGAATAGTGTATCTTTGGGAGGGTCTTCTTCCAACTTTGCCTCTAGAAAATGTATAGGAGAAGGGGTTTTCCATTCCATTAAACTTCTCGATTGTTGTTGTTATTTAGGATTGGTGTCCATGTCAAGCAGTGAAGAATTAGCTTTAATGTTGGACATTTGTTTCAAGATGTTAAATCAAGACAAATTCGAAGAGGGAGAAGAGGTAGAATTTACATTTGGACATGAGTGGAGAATATTGAGGTTTTCCAATTGTCTGTTTCTTGGAAGCCTGGTCTTTAAAATTCCTTTCCCTATAAGAGATTCTAGGTTCTTCCATCGTTACACCCTCATCGGCCACCAAATCCAAAGTTTTAACCATGGAGTCTATATATTTACCGAAGATTCTTTCATGTTCATTTTCTGTGAATTTATAGTTTTTTTGTAATGGTACTCCTCCCAAAATTTGTACCATGGATGGGAACGAAGAACATTGGATTGGAATGCTTGGGGCACATTTCTCACAAGGGTTGAAGTGGAAATTTCAGCATGGGGTTGAGCTTCTACCTTCTTTTCAAAGTAGATTATACAATTAATCATGTCCTGCATCAATTGAAGCACAAAGGACATGTCACATTGATTGGTTGAATCTTCCATGGGAAGACCAATTCTACATAATTGTTCCTCATATTTGAGACATATCTACAATGGATATCCAAGATTTTTGGTGTTCTTCTCTTCTATCCTATGGTAGTAGGAACGGGGAAACATATTATAATAATGCATCATAGCCACTTGATTATGTGGCCTAACGATTTCAGGGATTTGATTGTATACTTTAGTGAAACAAAGATTGAATGATTTGATAGTTTCACCCTTTAAAAATTTCACATTTTTATAACAACAAAGAAGATCAATATGACTCTAGGGTTGGCCATAGGTCAATTTGAGCTAGTAACAAAGCTCATCCTAAGTGGAAAAGGATTTAGGAGGTAATTCAAAGAAGTTATTTGTTGTCTTTCCTTCTAATTAATTGATGATTAATCACATAAAAGTATCATTTAATTTTCTTTAATGTTGTGACAAGCATTAGATAAGGAAATAATATGTTAGTTTGTTGTAATAGTGCCATTGACTGAAAACTTTGGCATATGGTCCTTGAATTTGGATAAGGCTGCATTAGCAGGCATTAGATTCAATGGAGATGGGACATGCCAGGGGGTGGCATTAACATATTCCTTGAACTGAAAAAATCCATACTTCATAATCACTTTGGCATGATTGGTAGTGGAATGTATTGGACTAAAACATGAATATAGATTGCCAATCTAAGATGATGATGATGCAGTTGATGAAGATATCATGGAAGAGGAAGAAGATTGAGTTGAGGATTGCATTCTTGACATGATTCTATGAGAAGGGGAAGTTTTTTTTGAAGAGAAAGTAAGATCTTGATAAAATTTGATACAAGCTTGAGTAGCAAGAATAATTTTGCATCTTTGGACTTCACCTAATGGTTGGAATTTGGGGCTTTGACCATGAATTCTTCTAAAGGAGCGAGATTCAAAATGCATAATCCAACTATCATCGAGTAGGATGGACATGAAGTCACCTTTCGAGAAATTTCCTTAGTTATTGTAGATCTATGTCCTAGGCTATAACAACCCAAGATTGTTCAAATTTAGCAAGAGATTTATAATTATTGAGTATGAAATTGAATAGAGAATGTGCAATATTCTATTGATCGTCTAGATGATTTCCAAGGCTAGGATGATTAGCAGATGGTATGGTCATATGCAAGGAAATTTAAAGATCCATAGATGAAACAATCGATTCCCTAGTATGGTTGCCAAAAATTTAATGATGAGCAAAGTTTTCTATGCTTCTGTTGAAAACATCCTTGAATCTCACAGGGATAAGTGATATAATGCGATGGAGCTTGATTTATATGAACCCTAGGTGTTCTTTATAAATATATACAAAGTGTTGATATGAAAAATAAAATAGGCTAAATATGTACAATAAAGTAGTTAAAATTGAAATAAAGTATGGTACAATATAAGCACTTTACAACTTAAACAAAATTGCAGAAAATATGTTGTAAAAGGAACCAAGTTAACAAATTTATAGGCATATTTATGACTGTACACTATTAGCCATAATACCACACTTATACAAAATAGAAAGGCACAATATAACAAATGACTTAAGTTATATGTGCCAAAAATATGCTCATTAACTTTGGAAAATTAAACATAAAAAACTTAGAGGCATATGCCAAGTGAATGAACAATCAAACATTGGTTTTTATTATTATTGAAAATATATGATTAAAACCAATAGTAATTGTAAGTTTCTACGTAAATATGGATCGAAATATACTTTAGAAGCCTAAGATGTCACAAACTCATACATAGGAAACTGAGTGGAAAAAACAAGCAAGATAAAATTGCTAACTATGGCTTGGACCTCTCTGATAAGATTGCATAAGCAAATTTCTACAAAAGATGCACCACTTAGCATTGATAAAATGTATTAGACCTTCTAATAGTACATAAGTTGCAAGAAAGTTAGAAT
Organism: Pinus taeda; assembly: GCA_000404065.3. Classification (NCBI taxonomy): domain Eukaryota; kingdom Viridiplantae; phylum Streptophyta; class Pinopsida; order Pinales; family Pinaceae; genus Pinus; species Pinus taeda. The sequence goes on along the minus strand of APFE030078905.1, from coordinate 9,064 downwards.
AACCTGAAAATATCAATCAATAAATTATGTGCTTATTTCTCCTTTTCACTCAAGTGATTCTGTTGTCATTCAAAAAAGTTAAGCTCTGTATACCTAAGAAAATAATGTATCAAAGAAATGACAAATTTTATATCTTAAGAATGCCTCTCCCCACTCTCTTTTTCCATCCCTCCTTCAATGCCCTATGGTTGATTTTGTATATTTCTTGGAAAATTGGGGAGGATAATCATTCTCTAATTGATCTTCTTTTTATTAAATTAAATTATTTTTTTTCTTAGCTTTAGGAGAGGGTCATTTAGAAGGAGTATTCAAATTTAAATAATTTTATTCATATTTAGTTGGTGGTGTCCCCAACAATGATCATTACTATCGAATACCAAATAAAACCTTGTGACTCCCATGAATAAAATATGTATATAATAATGACATCATAAGGTATTATCACCCATCAAACATCCAATATATAACCATGCACGTAAAACATCATATATCATCTCATAAATAACAATGTAAACCAATTATTGTGCCTCCCATGAAGTATCATGTCGTTAAAATATTGCATAACCAAAATAAAAGTGTTGTCCAAAATATATACATATGTTGAAAACTGAAAATATGTCCAAAGTGTTGTAAAAATGAGGCATGAAATCAAACAAAATAATGTAAATCATGAAAGTTTTAGGTGCATGTATGAGCCAACAATGTTCTTCTACCCAAAATTCCTATTTTACCCTTGTATCTCTTGATGCAAATCACGAAGATAAATTTCCCACCTCCCTTATTTATCTACCCTTGAAGTATCGATGTGTGAATAGGCAGAGGTAGCCTCTATAGGAGAATGCACATGTATGGAAAACATGTGTACTTTCCCTATCACAACACGAGGAGGGTAGTTGAGTGGTTGATGTGAATATGAATACATGGCTTGTGACAGTGCTAAGGGGACCTAGGGTGAAGCTATCAATGGAGAGACTGAGTGGAGTGACACATAAGGCCAATAAGCAAAGCAAGAAGCTAGTTTGCTTGGGTTGGGCTCCCAATTGTCATGATGTACATGTTATTTTTTAAGTAGTTGTGGTTGAGGTATTTTCATAATGTTTAGATGAGGTAGTGGTGATTTCTAAGAAGCATGGGGGATATGTGGAGGAGGGAATTAAAGATATAAATGTCCTATTTGTGTCTATTTATTAAAATCCTTCGAATCAATGTCAAAATGAAGGTAGAACCTGATTCTCTTATTCATGTTTTCCCTCCATGTAACATTAGTCCTCTTACCCTAACCCCTTATGTTTCCTAAGGATCCTCTACTAAAAAAACTCATATTATGCTTAAGAATAAGAAATATGTTATGATATAACATATCTCAAACCACAACATAACCATAAGTCAAGAAATGGTTTACATAACTCAAGCCTTAATATAACTATTAAGATACTTGAACACACACATGAGGGATACATGAATTAAATGAGGGGAAAGGTACTTGTATATGCAAATAAAAATCAACTTCTTGTCAATGACATATGTCAGAAATATGAGAGGATCAATCTTTGTGTATAGATTTCTGATAGAGTGAGACTAACAACAAGAAAGAATGTCTTTACATGTGGCATGCAAATTTTTGAGTCTGTGATGATAATCAAATGAACTATAAAAAGAACGAAATGTACGAAAGAAAGTATGGTATTATAATGTATGAAAATGGAAAATATGGCTTCCATTTTATGACTGTTACATTCAACAATCAAATGTGAAATATGGTATGCAACCAAATTATAGGAAATACTTGAGCCAAATATACTTTAAGGAACTTTTTTATTATCTATAAGTACTTTGCAATGAAAACATTTCCAGGTAAATAATCATGATTATAAGACTGAATAAAATGAGAGCATATGAAAGTACAATGCACTAAGGAATATACATTGGGTCATATGATAGGTGTAGATGGAGGGAGTTTGCTGCTAAGAAATTGTAAAGATATGAGACAACCACTACTTTATGAAAAATGTACAAACAAGTTGAACTCAAGAGGCATATCAAAGGACTATGTGTCATCCATCTGAAAGGGTACAAAATGCTTGAACTGTTAATGGCATTTTCCCATGTGTAGTTTTTTTTTAATTATTTATTTGGTATGCACGAGGGGGTATGTCATGATCGTATGATGAAAATGGAAATTGAAAAGATGTCAGAAGTGAGAAATCAAACATATGACTATATTGCAACTTGAATGCCATAACTTCCCATGTATAACCTTAACTGTGTGGAATATTAAAGGGGGAATACATTGTATTGAAAACTTATTACCAATAAGATGACAATAGGTGGTTAGTGAGGAGTCCATGAGGACTTTTGTGGAAGCCCTGCAACTAGGTAATTGACCAAGTCATATACATGAATTTTTTTTTTTTGCTTAAATCTTTAACAAATAATAAGTACAAAACCAAATATAACTTAGCCACAGCAAGGATTCGAGGTCTTTACATAGATAGCAATATGTTACATAAATATTTTAATTCCCAAAGGGAGGAAAAAGAATGCAAAGGTACAAAAATATAATAGTTTTAAAGTGAAAAAGGCTTGCCATGTTACTAAGAGTAAAATTCCTAGCCATTATAGCTCACATTGAAGTGACTTGGAACATTGCAAACCTATTGAGATCAACCCAAAATATATCTGTGTAATAAAGGTAAATAAAAAACACTTAGCTATCCAAATCTTGGGCTTATTCCATTACCAAGGCCCATTAGTTGGGTGCATTGAGATATATTCTTTGCAATATTCGAGGATTTCATTGTTTCATGTTGTAAAGGTGAGAATAAGGGGACTATGATCAAGTGGGGTTACCCCCTCTTTTCACTATACAATTATTGAAAACAAAAACAAAAGATAACTCAATTCAAAACATTGAGAATGATAGTGCATTTAGAGAGACACCATAAAACAATACAGATGGCCTGGAGGGGAGTGCTCCCTTTTCATATGTTTTTTGAACAAATTCAAGCTAGGTTTTCTTCAAACAAAAAAATAGATTTAACAAAGTGAACTGAGCTAGATTTATTTCATTTCAATTGTTGAAAATGCAACAAGAAAATCTAGTTTTGACTTTGCCTTGGTCAAACTAGACTAAAATTTGAATTTCAATTTCAATAGAGTACTTGGAGGTAGTTAACTGAGGTGAAATGGCTCTTGTCACTCAGTTAACTAAGTAAATTCGAGTTGGAAACACTTGAGTTCAGTTCTACATGTTTGATTGCTAATTTGTAGCAATCTATTTTTAGTTAAATTGAGTTATTGTTAGTTTAACTAGTTCTAACTGTTAGAAGAACTAGTGGAGGTCAAGTTGTGGATGTGTAACTTCAACCACACTGAGTGATCAACTAGTTAAATGATCGATCAACCCAAAATAATTTTTGCATGAAAAGAATTCTAATTATCCATTTGAGGTTGGAGTTAAAGGGTAGTGTACTATTAGCTGTAAATTATCCGAGTTGTGTGGTGCATGCAGTCAGAGGATTGGATTATGGTAATTGCATAATTCCTTGGTGTGAAATTACTAAATAATAGGGGAAATTTCCCAAGGGAATGTCGCAAGGAAATAGGAGCTTTGGAAGGCTTGAAATTGGATAAGTATAGGTCCAGGTTCAGTCAGTAAGGAAAAGAGATAGTCTATACACTTGCAGGGTGTGCTCAGGCTTAAGAAAGCATTGTATTCCTTCTCTATTCTATGATTAATGTAATACATGTAGTAAGGGGTTTTAGGAAGTTTCTTTCCCCTAAATAAATCTCTATGTATGTGTGATGTTTCCTTTTGCATGTCAATGATTCTTGTTATAGATGGTGAATTAAATTCCACAAATCAGTAGAGTAGCTTCAAGTCTTGTGATTTAGTAAATTACATGAGAAATTTTGAATCTACACATTAATTTCTACATGGTATCAGAGATGGAATCGCTGTAGAGTACAGATTTCGAAGTTGTCATTGCAGGAGGTTTGAGGTTGCAGATCAGGTTGCAGGTTTTCTTCAAGACTAAGAAGATGGATTTTAATGGACTAAGGCTCGAGTATGCCCTTGAGGGAAGCTATAATTATGTTGCATCGAAGGACCGGATGGAGGTAGTGCTAGAAGATAATGGGTTGAAGGAATTCATTGATAATGATATTCCGAAAACAACAACATCTGAGGCTCAAAATATAGCATATTGGAAGAATTGTGTTGCCAAGGCAAGGAGGAACATATTGGGGGGAGTACAATACCATATTGTCTCCAATCTCCATGGGAAAGCGAATCCATATGCAATGTGTCAATCAATGACATATTTTCTCCATAATATTAGTGACCACATGAAATTTACACTCAAGGACAAGCTTCAAAATATAAAGATGCAGAGGAATGAGATCATTCCACAGTACCTAAGAAAGTTCACATAATGTCATGATGAACTTGGTCAAGTTGTTCTTACTGGAGTAGAGGATTATTTGGTGTGCCTAAAACTTCTAGGCCTTCTCAAGAGTTGGCACAACTACCAAGATTCAGTGAACGGGAGGGAGAATCTACCTTATTGGGAATGCTTGCGGTCTGATTTGGGATAGGAGGAGATAAGGCAGAGCACCAAAGACAAGACCTCATCCAAGGGCAAGAATGAGGAGAATTGTGCCTTGGTTGGAAAGGTTAAGAAAGGGAAAGGGAAGAAATACCAATATAAAGCAGATATGAGTCAAGCGGGAAAGAAGAAATACTTGTCCATAATCAAGTGCTTTCATTTTCATGAATTCGGGAATTATGCAATGAAGTGTCCACACATGAAAGCAAGCAATAAGACCACGGGAGGAGTAGAGGGTGAAGCCTTGGCTTCACAATTTGAACTTGATTTTACTCTCATTGCATGCATGACAAGCACAATGATGGGTAGTGTGTGGTATCTCAATAGCGATGCCTCATTCCACATGATGGGCATCAAAGAATTTTTTAGTGACTTGGAGGAGAAGGATCTCCAGATGCACATCGATATGGGAGATGATGGAAGGTATAGCATGACCAATATTGGTATAATTACTTTTCAGAGGGAGTATGACTCCCCTCTCAGGCTCGAGGATGTAATGTTTGTACTAGGTTTGAAGAAGAATCTAGTTTATGTCGCTGTGTTAGAAGACTATGGCTACAATGTGATATTCAAGAAAGGAAAATATTTCTTGAGACACATCGCTAAGGGACAAGTGAAGTAGATCGGGGTTCGAGTGAAGAACCTATACAAAATAGATTTGGAAGACTATGCAACATTGAGCACAAAAGTAGAGAAGGTGCATAGTCGAGATGTCGGTGAATTATGGCATAAAATACTTGGCCATTTGCATCATGGCACTTTGAATATCGTGCAACAAATTTCTACAGGCCTCCCCAAAGGAGCACTAGAATAGCAAGATACATGCAAAGGGTGTACGTTGGGGAAGTACTCAAAATCCTCCATCAATGATCGAGACAACAGGGCACATCCAGTCCTTGAAAGGATCCACTCTAATGTTTGTGGACCTTTCTCGACATCCTCCACTACCAAGCATAGGTATTATTTTATACTTGTAGAGTTTAAAGCACTTGTTGAGAAGGAAACTAGTAATAAATTGAGGGCTCTCAAGGGCAATAACAGTGGTGAGTACATGCCGAATGAGTTTAAAAATTTCTTTGCAAAGGAAGGCATTCGATGGGAGTTGAAAACACCCCATAACCCACAATAGAATGGAGTGGTTGCGAGGAAAAACATAAGTATTGTGGGAGAATCATGGTCAATGTTTCATGACCAAAGCCTACCTCTGCACTTGTGGTCTGAATCATATGACACAACGTTCTATTTGTAGAACAAAAGTCCTCACATTCTTCTTGGCATGATTACACCAAAGGAAGATTTTTCAGAGAAGAAACTAGATGTGTCAAACTTCAGGATCTTTGGATCATCAATTTATTGTTATGTTTCGAAGGAAGCAAGGAAAAAGCTAGAGCCTACAACAAATTTGGACATATTTGTGGGGTACACAGAAACACCTCACAACTATCAGGTGTACTGTCCATCCCTCAGGATGAAAGTGGTCAGACAAGATGTGAAGTTTAATGAAGAGAAGGAAACGAGGTGTTCCCTTGAGAGGGAGCTTCAGTTGCATCCTGATCAGGAGATTTTGGCTCCAAAGGAAGAATGTCAATAATTTTTGGAGCACCCACAAGAAGAGGAGCAAAGAGTAGAGACATCCACTCAAGCGGAGAAATCCAGAGAAGGAAGGAAGCAAACAAGGGAAGTTGATAGATTATTGTAGGATGTTAGAGAGAATGTGGGAGCACCCACTTCATAGTGCAGGCAAAGGAGGTCACGAGATCGGTACGTAGCTACATGGCTTTGATGATTGAGCTAGTAGAGACAGAGCCATCCTCATTTAAGGAAGATGTAGAGCAACCAGTATGGGTTGATGTTATGGTAGAGGAATATGATTCCATTGTCATAAACAATGTTTGGGAAGTGGTCCCAAGACTAGAAAAAAAATGAGTTGTTGGTTCAAGTTGGCTTTAAAAGGTAAATCATGCAGCAAATGGGAGCATAGAGAAACACAAGGCCAGATTTGTGGCCAAGGGGTTCTCACAAGTGGAGGGAATTGACTATGATGAGACCTTTTCTCCAATAGCAAGGTACTCATCCATCATGTCAATTATAGCACTGTCAAGGAAGATGGGGTGGAATATCCACTATATGAATGTGAAGATAGAATTCCTCAATGGAGTTATTGAGGAGGAGGTGTATATTAAGAAAACATAGGGGTTTGAGCCCTTTGATAGAGAGTCGCATGTGTGCAAAGTCAAGCGAGTGTTGTATGGACTCAAGCAAGCACCTCATGCTTGCTACACCAGGTTTGATAGCTATCTCACTAGTTTGGGCTTCACCAAACGTGAAGTAGATGCAAACCTTTAAAACATTGTGGTAGAAAGTAAATTATTGATTATTTTTTTATATGTCGATGAATTGATCCTTACTAGTGATGAACAACTGATCAAATATTGCAAGGAGGACCTTGTAAGAGAGTTCAAGATGAAAGACATGGGCCTTACGCACTACTTACTTGTTTTTGAAGTATAGCAAGGAGATGGGGAATTGTTTGTCTCTCAGGGCAAGTATGACAAAGGGATACTTCAGAGGTTCTGCATGACAGGTGAAAACCCATGGAGACTCCTCTAGTAGGAAACTAGAGAAAATAGGATGCTACTTCAGATGAAGTAGTGGAGGCTACCATTTATAGGAAGCTTGTGGGTTCACTCATGTATTTGGTGAAAATGCGACCAAACATGTGTTATACAATTAACCAACTTAGTCAAGAAATGGTTAATCCAACCAAACTATATTGGAAGGATAAAAAGTATGTGTTGAGATACCTCAGAGGCACTACTCAATTTGGTATTTGATATAGATGGACAAAGGGATTGAAGATACAAGGCTTCACATATGTATATTGGGTAAGGAGTCCATCAGACAGGAAGAGAAAATCAGGAGGGAATTTCAGTGTTAGGTCCATACCAATTTCTTGGTACATCATAAAGAAGAGATCTATGGCACTCAGCTCAGTAGAAGCGAAGTACATGGTTGCAAGTCAACCAACATGTGAGGCTATTTGGTTGAGAAAAATTATTGTTGGGTTATTTGATCAAAATATGGATCCTACAATGATTTATTATGACAATCAGAGTTGCATCAAACTCTATGAGAATTAGTACTTCATGATCGATCCAACCATATCAACATCTGGTATCACCATCTACGACAATGCGTGTAGAGGTGGATTGTGTTGTTGCGGTACATTCAAACAGAGGAATAAGATGCAAATATTTTGAGAAAGGCCTTGTCAAGAGGAAAATTTGAGTTCCATAGAAGCAAGATTGGGGTATTTATTAATCCCTTTCCTACTGAGAGGGAGTGTTGAAAATGTAGCAAGAAAATCTAGTTTTGACATTGCCTTGGTCAAACTAGACTAAAATTCGAATTTCAATTTCAACAGAATACTTGGAGGTAGTTAATTGAGGTGACATGGCTCTTTTCACTCAGTTAACTCAGTAAATTCGAGTTGGAAACACTTTATTTTAGTTCTAAATGTTGATTTATAATTTGTAGCAATCTATTTCAGTTAATTTGAGTTATTGTCAGTTTAACTAGTTCTAATTGTCAGAATAACTAGTGGAGGTCAAGTTTTGGATGTGTAGCTTCAACCACACTGAGTGATCAACTAGTTAACTGATCAATCAACCCAAAAAAAAAATTGCATGCAGAGAATTCATGTTACCCAACTGATATTGGAGTTCAAGAGCAGTGTACTATCAGTTGTAAACTAATCCAAGTTGGAAAGGTGGTCCATATAGTCAGAGGATTGACCTATGGTAATTGCACAATTCCTTGGCGTGAAATTCCTAAATAATAGGGGAAATTTCACAACATAGCAACACAAGTAAATAGGAGCCTGGGAAGGCTTGAAAATGACTAAGTCTTGGGCCATGTTCAGTCAGTCAGGAAAAAAGATAGTCTATACACTTGCAAGGTGTGCTCAGACTTGAGAAAGCATTCTATTTCTTCTCTATTCTATGATTAATGCAATACAGATAGTAAGGGGTTTTGAGCAATCTCTTTCCCCTAGATAAATATTTTTATATGTCTGATGTTTCCTTTTGCATTTCAATGGTTCTTGGTTTAGATGGTGAATTAACTTCCACATATCAGTAGAGTAGCTTCAAGTCTCGTGATTTAGTAAATTTCATGAGAAGTTTTGAATATACACATTAATTTCTACATCATCCTCATATAAACTTGCATGCAAGGCAAAAATAGAACACGAGAAGAGAAATGAAAGGGATACTAAGTGTGATGAATGGATTAACCCATAACAACAAATGGAATAAGTCATACCAACACATCACTTAACCAACAAGTGATACAAGTGAGAGATTTCCAAGATTGAAGCAATTTCTTTGCATACTAGTGCCATAAAATGGATTTATGCTATAAATGAGGTCCCAAGATGGTTACCAACAATTTCCTTA
>APFE030078900.1:0-19298 GCA_000404065.3 Pinus taeda | reverse complement strand
ATATTAATATTATTAAATTTAATAACTTGGGATTAATACAATATTAGAATTGTTACAATATAATATATATTAATATATCATGATATATATTAACTCTAGATATATATGGGAGGGAAAAACAAAGACAGAGTGATAGAGGTGGAGAGATAGGGGGTGAGAAAAGGGACAGATGGAGATAAAATGAAGGAGAGGGGAGAGGAGGAATGAAGATACAGAGAGGAAAAGGAGTGCTAGAGGTAGAGAAGGGTAAGAGAGGGAGAGGGAGACATAAAGATGGGGGGAGAGAGAGAAGGACAGAGGTAGGGAGATAGTGAATGGATTCGAGGGTAGAGTGAGACAGAGCGAGACAGAGATAGGGGAAAAAAGAGGGAGGTATGAGAGAAAGGGAGAGAGAGGAATTGAGAGAGAGAAGGAGAGAGGGAGGGATAGAGATATGGAGTTGGACGGGGAGAGGGAGGAAAGAATAAAGACATAGTGAGAAGTGGAGAGAGAGAGAGGGAGTGACAAGGGAGAGATGGAGAGAGAGAATGTATGTTTTAGGGTGAGATAGATATATAAGGAGAGGAAGAGAGAATGGGGGAGAGAAGGAGAGAGGGAGGGATATAGTAACATACATAGACAGAGAGAGACATGGGGGAAGAGAGAGGATTGGAGGGAAAAGAGAGAGAGGATTGGAGAGAGAGATATATAGGGGAAGAGATAGGGAGGTAGGAGAGAAAGGGAGAGAGAGGAAGTACGAGAGAGCTTACTTGAGAGAGAGGAGGAGATATGGAGGGAGATAGGGCGTGAGAGGGAGAGATAGGGAGACAGAGTTGGAGGGGAAGAGTGGGAGGGAAGAATAAAAACCTAGAGTCTGAGAAGTGGAGAGAGAGAGGGAGTGACAAGGGAGAGATAGAGAGAGAGTGTATGTTTTGGGGTGAGATAAAGAGACAAAGGAGAGATGGAAACAATGGGGAAGAGAAGGAGAGAGGAGAGATGGATGGACATAGGAATATTAGTATAAAGGGAAACAATGTAAAATCCATCGAGGTCATAAACCGAGTAACTAATAATGACATGGCCAAATTGTTTGGTCTTTGTCTTAACTCTACATTCTTCAGTTTCGAGGGTGATTTCGATGAACAAACTTGTGGGGTAGCAATGAGTTATTCTCTTTCCCCTATAGTCGCAAATTTATTCATGGAAGATTTTGGGACCAAAGCTTTGGCCTCTACTTAATTCTTCCCTAAGCGATGGAAGAGATTTCTGGATGATACTTGTGTTGTTTGACCCCATGGTCATGAGAAACTAGATTTATTTCTAAACCATATTAATTACCAATCAAACCCCATCAAATTCATGATGGAGGTCGAGGTAAATGGGTGTCCTCCTTTCCTTGATATTATCCTATCTATAATGGTTGATGGTTCTACTTCTAGCCAAGTTTATCGCAAAAAGACTCACATGGAACAACACCTTCATGCCAATTCTCATCACTTTCCAGCACAGAAATTCGGAGTTCTCAACACTCTTGCCACTCGTGCTGTGATGATTTTGGATAAGGATCACCTAGAAGAATAAAAGTCTCATCTTTTGAAACTTTTTGAAAATAATGCCTATAGCAAGCATCAAGGCCTCAGGGATTTTCAAGGAGCTAGTAAAGAATCCAGGGTTAAACTTGCCTGTGATGATGTTATCTCCAATGTGCAACTTCCGTTTATCGATTGGACCACTAATAGGGTTTCTCATATTATTAAAAATAATAAAGTTTTTTCTACCTTCAAGCCCCTTAATACCATTATAAATTCCGTTAGATTTGTTAAACACCCTGTGAATCCTAAAGACTTGAAAGGGGTCTACTCTATCCCCTGATCTTGTTGGATTCCCTACATTGGGGAAATTGGTCACTCTATTAGCCAAAGAATCCAAGTACATGCAGTAGACATTAAACACAATAATTTTTACTCCTTATCTCTAACTGAACAAGCGGAGAAACCTAAGCATCATGTCTTCATTCATGATTATGAGGTCATCGCAAGGGTTGATCACTTCCATCATAGGAAACTAAGAGAAGCCATTGAGAATGAGAAACATGTAATAATTATCAACATGGATGATGGTTGAAAATTAACCATTATCAAAATGTGGGTGGCTATCATTAAAGATTGAAGCTTGGAGTGAAGGCCCTAAGTTCAAAATTCAATTGCTTCCATATGTAATGAATTTTCAGTTAATCGGGTTAGTTTCAGTCCTTTGAAGGTTAAATAAATGCCTAATGGAGAAGCATACTAGTCTAGGTTGTTATTCACACCTCATAGGGAGGATGTCATTCCCATTACAACCAATATTAAGGTTTTATAAATATAGTGATCAAGGTATGATTATATAGCCATTTATCCCAGTGCGATGTTGTAATTGTTTTTTCATTTTAATTTGTTTAGTTGTTAAAAAGAAAAATAGAAAAGGAAAAAGAAGAAAATAAAAAGAAAATAGAAAAAGAAAAAAGAAAAAATAGAAAAAATAGAGAAAAATTAAGAGAGGAATAAAAGAAAAATAAATGAAATAAAATCCTCAAAACGATGATCCATCCAAAATGTTGCATAAGTTGTTTTTTTATTATCCTTAAACTTGATTAAATTAGAAAAATTATGGTTTAGATGGTGAAATGAAACTCGACATGATGTTTTGTCCTCTTTAAATAATGAACTAGTGCTTTTGGATGAATGAGATTGTCCTTTCCAAATCAATGTAAAGGAACGATGCGCGAACCCCCCCCCCCCCCCACCTCGTGAAGGTTAACATAGAGTGGGGGTCCAAAATGTAGTTTGTTTGAAACCAACTTTGACCATTTGGCAACCCCACAGACATTTCATGGGCCTCTCGTCCCTGATCACTTACCGTCCAATCCCCCCGAGAAACCATTTTCTATTTCTACTTTCCCCCACTCCCGCTGGCTCCTGCTCCACTCATACCATGCCAGTACATCACGCCAGATCATCTCACCCCCTTACGTCACATTACCACTGGCCAAATTTCCTGCCAAGAGTCATATAGGCGTTGGTAATTAAATTCTGGCAATGTTTAAAACCATTAATTGCGACATTCTAAAAAATGTAATTTCGTCGTTGATTTCTTTTCCCGTTTATCTTTAAGATATCTCATTCCTAGCTTTCCTCCCTTTTCCATTTCAATGTATCAATGTAGGTTCAGGCTCAGAGATTGTTCAGTGCACCACTACCCTCTACAATTGCCATCCTCTTCTAGTATCAATCAAGTATAAATTGGGTAATTTCCCTTGAGCCTCTTTACAATTTGAAATGTTGTCACAAAAGGGAAAATCAAAAATGGTGGCTGAGAGTCCTATCTTACCCTCTGTTCCCAATTTAAATTAACTACCTTTGGTTGACACATAGTATAATATAGCCAAAACATAGTGTGAATTTGATTTATATGGGATGCACAATTGGGTGAATCAAAAGTTTTTATATAATAGTGTTGATCTAAGCATCCGAGAATCATTTCTACCTCAATTTACTTTTCCCTAGAGTCATATTTTCCCAGAGTTCATTATATGGTGTCATCTTAGGTACCTCCCCAGCGAGAAAGCAGTAATTTCTCAAAACAATGAAATCATATTCTCAATTACCCCGTCAGCTATATGTCAATCCCTTCAAATTAATTCCCAAGGTTCTTTGAACCCATTTTCCACTAATGCACTCATGGAATTATATCAAAATCTTACCTTGCCCTTGCAAGCCCATATTTTTGAATGCTTTTTGCTTGGGAATTTTGAATTTACTAGGAATAGTCCCCCGTACTCCACTTATATTTTCCCAGAAATATGAAGGCAAGTTATTTCCAGGGTTACTTTCATATTAGGTTATCCAATAGACCAATGGGTATGTAAAAACCTCCTCCCACATCTACCCAAGAAACCTTCCAGCAAGGGTAAACATGTGACGAGAGGCCACTATGATATGATTCATCCTCCTAAGTCACATTAAGGAAGTGTAACCAATGGAAACACACCTACATAGATTAATCATCAGCTACATGACCCTCATCAACCAATCTAATAAATTAGACAACTTGCCTTGGGGTACCACTGAGCTTTTGTAAAATTTAAGGTTCAGTCACTCCCATGCTATAGGCATGAGTGTGATCACCAACCCAAAGTCACTCTCACTGGGTTTCCAGCTTGTGACCAGAGAACAAAACTATTAGTCCTGTGCCACCGACTCCGAGATTTGAGACACTTTCTCAGGCCTAGAGCCCAAGTCACTACCTATAATTGAACCAGCTCTTCATATCAATACAATAACATGGAAATGATAGTGTTAAAGAAAATACTTCTTTAAGAGCTTGACTAGACCCCTACTATCCATGACAGGCATGTCGTCAAACATATCACCAATGTGTAATCTACAGGTGTAATTAACAGTTCTGAGCATAAGGGTCTCATACTTAGCTGATAATTGCTAAGAACCATTGATGCCTTAACACACCAACTTTCATTCCACACATTAGGTCATACATAAATTCATCATTGAATTACAAGTAAAAAAATGAGGAAGGTCATGCATGGTTGTTGTCATAAAACACATACATAACCAGCATAATAGGGACATAAATACTCATGAAAGTACAACCATATAGACCACATATAATCCATCAAAATTCTCATAGAAATAGAAGGAGTAATAACCTTTCATTAATGATGCAAAATCCAAACCCGAGATGGGACTTCCACGTTCCACTCGACCATAGAATGGCTGAGCCAAATCTCTCTTCATCCATTCATCCCCATGCCATATTCTAAGGATGAATTTTTTATCTCATAAAACACATCAATCAAAACTCATCCTCGGATTCCAGAGGCCATCCACCTCAACCCATAACTTTTACCGGGATCCAGAGAATTTGTCCAACCAAGGCACCAGGACTAGTAACTCAACCCACCAAGGGCTCTAGAGAATTTTTCCATCCAAGATTCCTGGACTAGTAACTCAACCCAAGTTGTTCCAAGGCTCTAGAGTGTTTGTCAAACCTAGGCTCCAAGAATAGTAACTCAACCCAAGCTAAGGAAACATGAGAACCAATCAAAACACAACAATGAAAATAAACCCACAATCACCATGCATATTTAAGAAATGGAAATGTTAGGAAATCCACTACCAATCTAGGCAATCTTCCATTCCAATGACAGATCACAACAAAAAATCCACATGCATATTCCATGCATGCCAAAGCTAGTGAAGGAAACATACATGCTACTCGGTACCTCCAAGCAAATTTGATGTAGCTACTCATCCCGATGCCTTCTTGCACTTTCCTTATCTTCCTTTACCTTCCTGCTCAAAAAATTGAGGTATGCCACACCCAGCAAGAGTGCTCCAAGAAAACTCTAAGTCTCCAAGAGTATGAGAGAGAGAGAGTGAATAATGAGAGATCTCCAAAACTCAAATGAAAAAAGGGTTACCAATTGATCCGCATAAGCCTTTTTATGAATGAGGAGTTTATTTTCTTCATTTTCTATTATTTTCCTTTAATTTCCTCCTCACATAGAACTTGCGACCTTTCACCTCATTTTTCTCATAATTTCCATTATTTTCGTAAATAAATGTGCCAAAAATTCCATTTTTCCTTTCCAAATCCTTAGCCATTTCCTTTGCTAATTTCCTTAGCCATAAGTAATCACAAGTGATCCCCACCATTAGAATTCTTCCCATTCAACTCGAAATAAGTGTCACATCATCTGTGGTTATTATTTTTAACTTTTATTACATGGAATTTTCACCAGGGATGTTACAAAACCCTCCCCCTTGGAAGACACCATCCTTGGTGTTCAATCACACATATACCTCAGCAATATGCTAAAAGAAGACATACTTCTCATGGAACTTTATAACACATCTCGATGTAGTATTTACAATGAAAGATCTATTCCAAACAAAACATCATGACAACATATTGCACAGTGGATCATGGTGGTATTTACATCCCTATACATGTGTACATATAGCAACATTACCACAAATATTTACCAAATTATATATCAAATCATATACCAAAACATAAATTAAAACATATAATAAACACCATATCTAAGCATATATCAAAACATCATATAACATATACCAACCCATCATAAAGCATATATCAACCATCATAAATCATATACCAAACCACCATAAAGAATATACCAAAACAACAAGCCAAAACTGCTTTGCCTCAACTGGAAAACAAGGATACATAGCCCACATCTAATCCAGCATCTCCCATGTAGCGTCATCGGGCCCAAAGTGCTTCCATTGGACTTTAACTTGCTTGATTTTTCAATTACGGAGCTTGAGCACCTTTTTCTACAATATCCACTGAGACTCTTGCTGGAATTCTCCATCTGGTTCCACCTACAACACAAAATAGTCAATCACATGATCAACATCCTTAACATACTTATTAAGCAATGGTATATAGAAAACATCATGGAATTTCATTTTCGAAGGTAGTGCAAGTCGATAGGCTACTGGCCCAATCCTCTCAATAATACTGAAGAGTACACAAAACCATGGTGCTAGCTTGGCACATGATCCAATCCGCAAGGAGCTCTTCTTTGGTTTGATGTGCAAGTACACCTATTCCCCAACCTAGAACTCCATGAGAAACATGTTCCTATTTGTATAAATTTTCTGCATATCCTATGTTGCATTTAGATTCTTCTTGATTACCTACATTTTCCATTCCATGTTTGCCAACACATCTGGTCCAATCAATAACCTGCTAACCAGATCAGTCCAACTAATCGTAATCTTGAAACTCTTCCCATACAATGCCTCAAAATAAATCATCCTCAGTGACTTCTCATAACCATTATTGTATGCTAAATCTACCAAAGGGATATAGTCTTCCCACTTCCTCTACTAATGCATCACATACATCCTCAACATGTCCTTCAATATCTTATTGACCCTCTGTGTTTGTCCATCCACCTGCGGTTGATAAGTTGTGTTGAAGGCCAACTCTATGCTCAAACCTGCAAATAACTCCTTCTAAAACTTTGTAGTGAATTTCCCATCCCTGTTCAGCACAATCTTCCTCGAAACACAGTGCAATCTAGCTACATCTCTAATGAATACATGTGCCACATCACTAGATGAAAATGTAAACTTAACCGGAATGAAGCCTGCAACATTTGTTAATCTTTCCACAATGACCATAATGGAATCATGCTATTTTACTGTCTTAGGCAACCCTGTGATGAAATCCATGGAAATGACCTCCCATTTCAACTCTGGAATTGCAATCGACTATAGAAGTCCACATGGATGTTTACATTGTACTTCCATTCACTGATAGTTGAAGCATCTAGCCACGAACTCTGCTACATCCCTCTTAAGAGTGTTTTTCCAACTGAGGCCTCCAAGAATAGTAGCTCAACCTAAGTTGTTCTAGGGCTCCAGAGTATTTGTCCAACCAAGGCTGCAGGAGCTAATAATTCAACCCACATCAATAAGGAATATGAGCACCAATAAAAAACAATCAATTGGGAAACCCTCAATACCATGGCTATCCAAGAAATGACAAGGCTAGTCAAATCATTGTCACGGTAGGAAATCCTCCATTCCGTTAACAGATCATAACCACATGCATATAACATGTATGCCAAAACTAGCAAGGAAACCATGCATGAAACTCGATACCTGCAAATAAAACTTTCTATAGTTGCAAATATCACTACCCCATAGACATAATAAACCAAATGAACACCCACTGGGATGTTTTTCCCAACATTCAACATGGAATACATGTCCCCTTACTTTTGTCTTATATTTTTTACCATGGAAAATCAGCATATCCATAGAGAATCATGTGCGTAGATTATATATAATTTAATACTTCTTTCACTTGACATATATCAAAATGTTAAAATACATTCCTCTTTTGTTTCTACTATAACTTTTTGGTGCCTTAACCATTTGAAAAAAAATAATGTAGAGTGCACTAGAGGACATTAAGACATATATTTTAAGAAAATGAAGGAATTTTTTACAATGGTAAGACCCTTTTAGGTTTCACTAATGAAAGGAATTCTCATATAAAGGATATAATAACTTTCATAATTTAAAAGTATACATAAAATTAAGATTATAAATTTTGGAAAAATAGTTGTGAAGAATAACAATCTATTCTCTACAACATAATGGAAACATATGCATTATATTTTACATGAAAAATATCATATCAATGCCAAGAAGACTTAAAATTCACATAGGTAAACATGATTTCTATAAATAAAGTTATATATTTGAAAATAAAACTAATTTTCCTATGTTTCATCTTTGTACACCATATTCCAATTCATTATCTATGTACATCTAATTATTCCTCCAAGTTGACATATTTGTTTTTTCTATGTTTGCATTGCCACCAATGCATGATGAGAGACTATTATTAGCTTGTGCCCACCCATTTCCTAATGAAATATGAGGGAGTTAACTTTGTCCTATAAAAAGGTGTTAATGCTATACCTTATTTCAACCCCAAACAATTATGTTATGCTTATACAAGAATAACACTTTTGATTTTGATATAGTTGCAAAAGTGTCTTTCCTTTGGACCAATTCCTTTTTTAAACCTAATCATCACCAAGGATAAAAGAGCATTTTTCATGGGGTTGCTTCATTGATAATATGAATTATTATTTATAAAAGTGTGGATTTATATAATATGTGTGTGTGAGTTATAGGTATGGTTGTAAATAGATTGATTTATTAATGCTCCAGCTAAAGTCCATCTTTCCCTGTCTATTGTGTTTTCCTATGCGATTGGCTCCCTACTTTTCTCATGTAGCTTTCTTTGTAAGTTTAACATGGTTGATGATCCAGATTTAAACAGGAACGCAATAAAATACAGAGATAACCATATACACAAAGATGCAGCGGAAATAATACTTCATTTCATTAATGGAAAATACTGAAATATGCTTACAACCGGAAATAGAAATAAACAGCAGCTAGGGCGATGGTAGCTTATTTGAGAGAGATTTGTTGGCTACATGCTCTGAACTGTGTTATGATGGCTTTCTGGATCGGGCTATTATTGTTGATATACAATGGAACCCTTCACATTCCAAAACCTACCTGGAAGATGAATTACGCCATTGTGTGCCCCGTTTTTGGGTAAGTTGGTAATCAATTTCCCGGGGTCGGGAATGGTGTTTTATCTCGTTTGACGCGCATGATAGCCTGTTAGATAGATTCTATCCGAGGAATACGACGGAAAAGACGAATTTTAGTACGAAAAATCGTTGGCGGTTAGATTTTCCAAAAAACGCGTTTAGGGCCTCAAATGGCTCCGGAGTTTAGGACCCGAAAAACTGCTAAAAATAGTAAATTGTGCTATAATTAAGGAAACTAAAAAAAACTGCACGAAGCACTAGAGGGGATCCAAGTCGAATTAGCGGGTGGCCACCAATATCCACTTGGATCAGTTGAATGGGAAGAGAGAAGGAGGAACACTCAATTATAACATTTTTGAGTAGATAAATGTGTGGGCTTAGTTGGAATATAGAAATTAAATCATTGATGTGATTTTCTAACAAAAAAATTGCATTTTGGGGATGGGTTCATTGGTCCAACTATAAGTGAGCATGTGATAATATTTAAGATAGGATCGACATGATTTATTCCTCTAAGTATGTTATATGTTTTTCCTAATCAAGCGTATGATGTGAAAGGGTGATATTACGTATTATAGATTGTATGAATTTCCCTTTTACTTCCACTATGAATCTTGGGGATGTTATGCCCTATCACACTACACTCCCCTTTAAATTCAACCTTTTCCATATTAAGTTTGATAATAGTTGTGCTATGGTTTCTATTGTGTGGCATTTGAACATGAGAATTTAGATCAATATTGGTTGGATACTATGGTAAGAATAGTCCATTATGAAATTTTCCAAATAAAAAGAGATGGAGTGCTCTAGAACATGAAAAAGAGACAATTAGGAGAGCAAAATTTTGGTTGAAATGCACACACTCATTAAAAATATGTTCATAATGTTATGTCATAGTACCAAGAATTCTATAGTAAGAAGAAACTAAGGATGACCAAAAATTTCGATGGATGGAGGAATATCATGCACATCGAGCTATTATTTAGGCATATTATGGTGAGTTAGATTAGATGACGAAGCAATGAATTTCTCCCTTGGTGACATTAACTACATGAATCCTTCCAAAATAATCAAGCCACTAAGTATGTTTGACAATGTTCTAGTGTAATGTTATATGTATATTAGGAAGACTTATATGTTGCATTTCGAAAAATATATTTTTAAACTATCCTTCTAAAGTAAAATTATAGATTCCTAGGAAGTGTCTGATAAGGTTGTCTGACCCAAGTTGTCGAGCATGTTTACTAGTGCTTATAATTAAATTAATTTTTTTTTGGATTATTAAATAAAATGAAAATGGAAAACAAGCATTGATGGTATTCTTTATGAGTTGATCAAAGAGACATGGAACCTTCTTTTCAAAGTCATAATATTGAGGATTGAATGAGTCACGACATAAATAGTTCAAACACAACACCCTAATTTTGTTCAACAAAAGTTCATTTATTACATTATATTGATGTATAGGGAGAGCATTGTGTCCTAAATATCCATGATAATATTTTTTTTTTTTTATATAAGAATTGATTATGAAAATTCCTATAATAAGGTTGGTTGTTCTTTCATCATAGATATATTTTCTTAAAAGGGATCTGGGTCGAGTTATTTGTCCATGGTGAAGATTCTATTTTCTAACACTTCAGCCATTATTCATATCAATGGTATTTTATTAAATAGAAATGTTTTAAAAAATATGTAATGCAAGGGTTTCCATGTTGTATGGCTTTACACAACAAATTTTGTACACACTAGCTGAAATGCTCTAGATATATGCATAAATTATTCACCATTATATCATTGTAGAGACACTAATATGGGAGTTGTAATAAAATGGGTCACTTCCTATACTAATCAATTCATTGTATAACCAATACAATGAAATTATGTTTGCTGATTTCAACACCAAATACATAGAGATTTCTTCCTCCATCTTCTACGAAAAATTAGCACATTCAAACCCTTGGGTGTGAAGGTACTTCCAACATTTTTCTATTGGCATATATTTTGGCTTATTATTATCCATTATTATTGTAGTTCCATTCATTATATTGGAACTATTCAATCCACTACCATTATGTTTTACCTATCAATGCTTTACATTGTCTTATTGTTGTTAGTATAGCTCACGACCAAGCTAGAGGCATCTCTTTTCCCATAAGAGAAGGTTGTGAAAAAAACAACATTACCGATTATACTCTCCTCAATAATTCTGCATACAAACAAATTAGCGGATGGAACTCGATTGTTTAATTGTTTCTTGCGGTATAATTGGGGCCATGGCTAATGATCTAAATTCACTTTGGAGTCGATTGATATCAAGGAAAAACTAGATGAAATGAGAGGTGCTTAGCAATGTATGAGGGAGGGTGATATTGTTCACTACCTAGGGGTTCCCATTGACATTAATGTTTCCCTCTCCATTTTAAGGTGTACTGATGTTTGTCGAAACTTCAATATAAGATTTTGTAACAAGTTATCATTTTTCAACAAAATTAAAACAACCCTCGATATATTCTACATTCTACATGTTAGCCATAAATATTGTGTCTTTTTGTTATTTTTATTTCTACTAAATTTAATTTTGTAAAATGAATCTTAGAATGTTTTATATATAATATTAATAATAATATCCATTTTTAAGGTCACAGCCAAGCGAGACACCAAATTGATGTATGAGACCTCCTTGTTTGTGGGACAAGGGACCCACCTCTGCGCAACGATTTCACTGCTAAGTCTACGAATGCATACATACTCTACCCCCCTCTAGTTTTTAACTTGTGACCTCTTAGGAGGAAGCACATGCTCTTAACAATTAGGCCCACTCAAGCTGTATAATTTATGATATCATAAAGTAAAAATGAAATAGGAAAAACTACTTCTTAATAATGACAATAATAAAGAGATATAAATTTATTTGAACTTTATTTTGTTGAACATATATAAATTTGCGTGTATATCATAATTGGGGTATTGGGAAAACACATGATAATTTAGTTACTAAAGTAATAGTGGAGATAATCATCACTATTGCTATTTGGAAAACCATTCCACTTGGAATTATCTATTGTTAGTCTATAAAGAGGAAGGTGTTCACACTTGGGAGATGCTTTTAACTCTTGGATTGTTATCCATACAAAAAAGACCAACTCTTAACCAAGTAAAAAAAATTAAGTCATACTCCAAAACCAATGTAAATTATAAATTTATGTTTTAAATATTTTTCTTTTATTTAATTACTAAATAAATTATAAATTTAAATGATCCATATTATCATTAAACATTTTTATTATAAAACACTTTATTAATTAATCTATTTTTTATTAAATTAGTGAAGTGGGTTAATAAAGGATAGCCTTAACTTTTTTTGGATGATGTTTTAAATTAAGAAAAAAAATTGTTAGTATTAGTTCTATGATGATTTTTGAAAAAAAAAAAAAAAAAAAAACAATTTGGACCAAGTTTTAAGTTTTTTTCCTGTGAAAAGAAACTCCTATTCTCATTATAAGTAAAGAAATACATTCTGTAAATACACAATTTTCATGTACATTCTGTGTGGGTCTACCTACCAAGAAAACATATTCGTGTTTTAAACAGTCAATGTATGATGAAAATATACCCAAATAATAGTCGATGGAAAGAATGGAATTGTTCAGTTTCGTGAAACTTTGTCACTGACCATAATCCTTGATGCATAAGTAGGCACTCTTTAGAAATCTGTTTAGCAGTACCATTCCTACCCGTGTAAACATGGATACATGTGAAAGTTGTAAAAATATAATATTATATATTGAATGTCCTCCACAATATCAACAAGTAATATATTCCTAGTAAATTCAGTCTTGTTGAGCCATTTAACATCAACCAAAGACCCCCCAAAGTACTGAAGATGTCAAAATCCCTTTTCAACATAAAAAATGATAAGAGCACGACAAGCATGAACCTCAACTCAATTGTTTAACCCCTGACCCAAACCCATCTTAACATCAAAGATATGATTTTCGTTTAGGTGAGTAAAAAACCCCCACCGTAGGTGGGTTTATTCTCTTGAGATGCATCGCTGAAAAATCCCCATGGCCTCGATGGATTAGGATCTTAAATGAAAATAGGCCTACTGAGTTGGGAGAACCATGCCTTCGAAAAATGTGAAAGAATTGCCAAACCCTCAACTGAATTTTTTTCCTAGATATCAACGAGAGTCTGAGAAAATCACCTTATTTCATTCTATTGAAATACCTCAAAGATGCCATGCACCTTTCTAGCCCTGTCTCCACAAGGTAGTGCGGGCAGGGGCATTAGTATGTGTCAGGCGTGTAATGCTATGGTCCCTCATAAAATAAATAAGAGGTTGAGGGAGAAGGCATTCCTCAAGAAGTCCAAGCCACGGAGCATAACCAATGTGTAAACTATTGCATTACCAACTCGCCACGCAAAACCAAAAGCCACCAAATCGAAGCAGTGACGGAGAATTGCATGTGAGATCACCAATATATTATGTCTTAGCTTGATAAAATAGCACTCCCAGTCCTCTAGAGACAATGTAGCAACATATTTTTGAATAATCACCTTTGTCTAGAGACTCTAGGTGAATTGAAATCTACATGTACTTTTTGCAACAGGGGATTTTGAGAATAAGAAAATATTTTTGGGGCCCCATCCCCCAAGGTGCTTCGGAATAACCAACCTACTCCAATGAACCCAAGGAAAGACAAAATGTTCCATGGACTTGCTCACAGAAATTTGAAAAACAACCTCTCGATTTTCTCAAAGGTACCCGTAGAAATCTAAGTTAAGGGCATGCAATAAACTCATATTGCTTCCATTACCATTTTAACTAGTACCTATCTTTCTACCCTAGACAAAAACCGAAAACACCAAACATTTAAACTTTTCTCAAACTTAACCAATAGCCAATGCTAGTTAACTTTAAGTGGAAACTGATATAGTTGAACCCAATATCAAGGTCCAATATTTCATAAGGGAAAATGGATAGCATATAGACAATCTCTTGCTCCTAAAAATTTTGTACAGTAATAGAGGACTTCCTGACATTGATCACCGTCCTCGTCGCAACAACAAATAATTTCATAATCTCAGCCAATATAGTTATATCACAACCCAATCCATTGCAAGAAAAAGGGATGTCATCAACTAAAAGAAGGTGTGTGATGGACAAGAGCTGAGCAGTGACCACACCATGAAATTCCTTTCGATGAGACACATCTTTGATCATAAGAGTAAGACCCTTGGAAACAACAATAAATAAAATGGCGGATAAATGGCATCCCTAATGAAGACCATGTTGTCCTTGAAAAAAATGAGAGGTAGAGCCATTGATCTGGATTGCGAAGGAGACAGAGGTTAATAACCCCATAATCCAATTTATGAAATGAATATCAAAGCCCACCTACGTAAGAAGGCGAATAAAGGACCGACTGACTCTCTGATATGCTTTAGAAAAATCAATCTTGAAAACTACACCCTTCAATTTCAACAACTTTATACTATGTAATCCCTCCCTCGCGACTCCAATGGCCTCATGAATTTGACACCCTCCCAAGAGCCCGAATTGTTCTTGATATATAACCTTCAAGAGGATAGGCTTGATCCTTCAGTTAATGACCTTTGAGATGACTTTATAAACACAAGTTTAGAAAGGGATATGGGCTCCAAATCCTCAAAAGATGAAACGTTTTCAACCTTTGGTATGAGGGCAATAAAAGTCGAGTTAAAAGTAGGGAGGATCTTCCCATCTTGGCGAGTCTCATTCACAGCCACGAGAAGGTCAGACACAAAAAAATCAAAGAAACAAGTAAATAATTAACATCCCAGCCATCCGAACCTGAACTCTTGCCTTTCTGAAAGCTAGAAAGGATCACTTTAAGCTCAACTTCTGATACATACCCCATCAGCAGCGTCCACAAAGCTCCTAAAGAATTGTGCCACACTAATAATGTCAACAATGTTAATCCCTTGGGTTTCTTGAAAGTTACCCCTGAAGTGATTCACTCCCATATTAGTAAGCCCATGAAAATTTGATACCTCGCACCCCTCCTCATCCAACATCCCCCCGATAGCGCTTCGTAATTTCCTACCTTTAGCATGGCATGGAAAAATTTTGTGTTTTCATTGCCATTGTCCAACCAAATGACCCTACATTTGAGCCTCTGCGTCTCTTCCTTCTACACTAAGATGTCATTCTCCCTAGACACAATTTTGTGATTAGAGTAATGAGACTCTCCTGATTGAAGACCTTCAACCCCCAACTCAGAAAAACCCTTGATCTTCTTTTCAACCTCGAATAGATCTTCTTCCTCCCTTCTTCTCATACACACCACCTATTCTTTAACCACACCTTTGATATGTTTAAGTTTGCGGGCAAATAGTCCTACAACATATACACCTATACAACTATAAGGACTCGAATTGTGCTTAACCACCTTTTAGAAAGCCTCATCATTTAACCAATGAGCATTCAATTTAAAGGGAGTCATTTACGGAGGCAGAGGAATTTCCCGAACAGTCAAAAGTGGCCGATATCCGAGCAAAAAAAATTCAAAAAAACTTGTAGAGGTAGTGATTGAATCATGTTTTTGATGATGGAAATGGATTCAACACGATCCAAAACTTCCGGGGCACCTAAAATCTTGAAGTTTGACAACTATAACTTGGATTAAGAAAAACCCCGACTAGATTTTTTCAAAATATGGAATTTCCATAACTTTAGGGGCAAAAAAGTAGTCTCGTTAGATTACCACAATGATTACAAAGTCCTTCAGTACCCACGAATTGATAAATAAGAGAAAAACATTGCAATGTAATTTCATCCCTGAAAAATTGATAAGCATCTTGGAAACTTATCCTCCCACAGTCTTTGGTTCAATTAGAACACAAGTATTGAGTCTATGAAAATAATATTTAGAAAATGCATCCACTCTCACTCTCAAACTTAACCATAAATGTGTTTAAATCAACTTTTTATATGGTAAAAATAGATTTATCACCATCCAAAAAAACCGTCCCCACTTAAAATCTTAAAGCTCCATAACTTTAACCCACATTTTCCAAATTTTCTCCAAATTTCTTGAAAAAAAATTCCACTATTTTCGGACAAAATCTTAACTTAGTTAAATTTATCCCTCCCTCACTATATTTAAATTTATACCTGGTGGCGATGAATTTTAAGTAAAACTTGAATTTTAATTTGACCAACATTAGGAGCTTCCGGGAATGCCAATCGATGGATGCTTCCCGGAAGCCAGGCTCATACGATCTGCTCGCGTTCGTTTTGGAAAAAGTCAAACGCCACTTTCAATACGAAACAATAGTGGCACTTATTACGTGCTAATTACAGGCTTTGGTAAGGCGTCCTGACCAAATAACGCTGTCAATGTACAGTTGTACGCTCAGATGATATGGTCGTTGCCAACAAATTGAGGCACGCGGATGAACTAGTCGGTGTTTCCTTCTTCGCATTACACCAAATATCGTGTTGAATAAGAAAATCGAATCCCTCATTCCCGGAAGCTGACCTCGCGGCAATACCTATATATATTATGTCATGCTATCTGCTCCCCTTCACAACAACTCTTTCTCAATTATCTGCCTCGAGAAACCTCTTCACTTTATTTCCGAGGAAGGGAAAAGATTGGCTCCATACACTTTCTGCGACACAGATTTCCACTAGTATCTTTTGATCACAGCTACTTTTGAAAATATGGGTGGATTCAATACACTTCTCTGCTTTCTTTTGGTGCTGGCATTGATAAGCTCAGCCTCTCCCGCACGGGCACCAGCTCCGTCCCCCATTGCAGCAGCTCCGAAGGCGTGGCCGGTTCAATCCCAGCAGCGCCATCGCCGGCTTCCCCCGCACCTGCGACTTCCCCAACTGTTTCTTCTCCCGCCTCTGCTCCTTCTAAAGCGGCCACCCCGCCAAGCTTAGCCTCCTCTCCCACTTCTCAAACTCCAACATCTAGCCCATTGCCTCAAGGCCCAGACACCGCTTCGCCACCGAACGCCAGCAGTGGCGCTGTTTCTACCGCCAGTATGGAGAAGATGGCTATCTTTGGTGCTGCCTTTCTCAGAGCCGCCACCTTGCTTCTTTAAGCTGCCTCTATACATTATCATCTCCATGTGAAACAGATACGATGTGAAACGAAGTGGTACAGATGTGCGCAGATGGGATTCATTCATCTCATTTCGACCTATGATTGCAATATTCCTTTTTCTGTTTCATAGAGTGGATAAACCCCATATTCGTTGGGCATTCCTTATTATACGATTTCTGAATACGATAATTTTTTTAATATAGAATTATTATTCTTTATTTCCTTCAGCGTCAAACTCGGCTCTGCACGGTTATAATTTAAGGTTTTGTGCAGAGTTTGAATGTGGATCATTCATATAAATCACTGCATCACATCGTATTGGAAGATTTTCATGTACAGTTTATGTGAAATGCAATAGCATATTAATGAAATCGTGATGAGCACCTGGATGATAAAAATTGCACAACTAACACTGAATCTCAAATATTTTTGCATCCATTGGAACCCTAACAAATCATCAAAAATGAAAATGTAGACTGTTCAGGAATTACAGATTTATAAATTGCTGGCTGTTGTTTCAGTAATCTTAAGACGATGCGATTTAGATTTACAAATGGATGGATTTTCGGTACAGTAATCACAATGACAAATGGCTGGTTGCTAATCACAATGTCAAATTTTCCCTGATAATCGGCTCCTTCATAATTAATTGTTAATTGAATGGCAGTAAGAATTTGGGTTCTTGTGTATTTGTCAGCCGTTCTCATGGAAAACATTGTCCGCTCACTGTTAATCTGATTGTTGTCGGCTCACTGCTAATCTGATTTTGGTTTTCAAGTTTTAATTGTTATTGCAGTTTGAAGCTCCTGACCTAACCTAGGGATGGCAGGATTGCAGGGAGAGACCCCTTATCTAGAGAGGCATATATATTCTATCGAGGCATATATATTCTATCTTTTTTGGTTTTGAATATGTGACTGAGGAAAAACATGTTTTTAATCATTAGGTCCACTCAAATTATATAGTAATCATTAGGCCCACTCAAATTATATAGTAATGTAAAGTGGGAGATGTAATTTTAAAAATATAAAGTTAATAAAATTTATTAAAAACAATTAATCAAATGAGATATCATTGGGATTCAATGTTGGAATTTAATTCCAACTGCAAACAATTAATACAGAACCGAAATCTGATCTTCAGTAGCCATTTCAGATTGTTCAGTGCCGCAAAAGCCCACTGATATTTTGAGCATTAAATTCAGAATTAAATCCCCTGCAGACAACCGACTTGTTTTTGCTGAAAAGGCATCACCGCCTTGCATCACCGCCTTCTGCAATAAATACAGAGATAAAGATCAACAGATTTTTTTCTTAGTTTATAGTTTATTTCAGATATTTATTTTCCTATAAATGTAACGCACAACAGTTCTGTTTATTAATCAGGCAGTGCAAAAGATTTCTGAACAGCAGTTCTGTTTTCTGTCTGAGTTTTAGAACAGCAGTTCTGTTTCTGAGAGAAGGTTAGAAGAACAGAGTGTGTCTCTTCTGTAAATGCACAGTAGTGCTGAACCTACGATTTTCTGAGTTAGAGAAAATCGATTTCTGGAACTGAAGCGTTCCTCTTTTGTAACAGCTAAGTTTTCTGTATCAGTTTTTGTTTACTGTTCATGAATACAAGTTTGCAGTTTATGAGTTTACTGTATTGCTGATTTTCTATTGCTGTTACACTAAGTGTCAAAAACACTTTGTTATTTCTCTCTATGTCTATTAGTGGTTTGACGCCCCTTGCTTTAGTTGCTGTTACACAAAGCGTCACTTTTCTTAAAGTGCTTTAGCGTCAAAACAATTTTCTATTTTTCTGAGTTATTAAAAAAAAACAGAGTATTTTTCCCGTTGCTGCAACACCACGATCAGCGTTGCTGCAACACCAAACTGTGTTGCTGCAACACCGATTCCAGAAAGCAATTTTTCTGTTTTTCTGTGTTAACAAAAACAGAGCGTTATTTCCTGTTGCTGCAACACCGAATCCTGTTGCTGCAACACCAAGTCCAGAGAACGAAATTTTCAGTTTTCTGAGTAAAAACAGAGCAGTTT
>APFE030078895.1:281092-300080 GCA_000404065.3 Pinus taeda | reverse complement strand
CAGGGTCAAGTGTGCACTTGGCCCTTTTGTAACTGAGATGGAATCTTTCTTCGTAGTATTCTAAGGATTCATCATGGCCTATGGTCATCTTGAAAATTTCTTCTTTAGTATCCTTTGACTGATAGTAGTCCCGATATTTGTGGTTAAATGCCTACTACATCTGAGCCCAATTTGTGATGTTATCCTTAGGTAAACCGATGAACCAGTGCAATGCTGCATCTTTGAGGGTAGATGGAAATAGTTTTAACTTTTTCTCATCATCAGTATAGTCATAGGTTCGGTATATAACAATAAACTCAAATAGGAAAGTGTCAAGGTCCTCTATGGTTAGGCCATGAAAATGAGGTAGGGTAGAGGGGCTTATATTTTTCATCTTAGTGTCCCCATTGGTTTCCCTGATGGGGAAGGCACCCTCAACTCTCTCTCTATTCCCTCTATCATTTCGGTTTTCAGCCATTGGTTCAGTAGGAATGGGTTCTTCTTCTTCTTCCTCCCCTGTAGGTTCTTCAAATATGTCAGGTTTCTCACCTAAGGGTTCCTCTAGTTCATAGCCATTGAAGAAGAGAGAAGGTTGGTTGTTGGGTGCAGTGGGGGTATTTGGCAAAAATTTCCCTAAGTTGTCCCTATTCCTACGAGGCATGAAAGGACGTATTTTTGGGTTGGTTTTGTATTCTTTTTAAAACTTGGAAAGTACTTGCAGAATTGAAATTGTTGATTGAATGAAAATTACTGATAGAATGAAAATGCTACTTACTGAATTGAAATCCTACCTGCAGAATGGAAAGGAAAGAAGATAATGCAAAATTAAAGAGAGGAAACAACTATATTACTTTTGTAGAAATAAACTAATGGCAGAATATTGAAGACAAGAAGTAGAAGAAAAGAAAGAAGTAATCACATTCTACTCAGACACCTCCCTGACAACAGCGCCAAAAAGTGATGAGCGCCAGTATTGCAGTAAGGATGCTGCAACTCCTGGGCTACCAGCGTTACTTATCAACTCGGGCTTCGTACAAATTTGGAGGTGACAGTGCTATATGCACAAGTAAAAGTGATGGTTCTGCCTGTTGTCACTGTTCAGCTGGTGAAAGACCACTAGGGTTCCAAGCCAGACTTCCATAGAGTCAGAAGAAGTTTGCTTCTTTGATGGAAGAAGGGAAATCTACTCTAAGAGAGTTACTCTACTGCAGTAATGGAAAAAGCCAACATGTAATGCTAAACCACACCATACCCTATTTAACCATTTAAGAAGTTATGCTAAGCAGAATTGCTAGATCAACAATAAACACATTCTACTATCTACGTTGCAGAAGTAAAAAGCATCAAACTATACTAATGTGCAAGCAAAGAAAGTAAACTAAATCTCTTTTCACTTATTTCATGGTTTTTTAAGGCAAAATCAAGTATGCAAACTAATTGTTCTTGTCGATGTGATGGGTGGATGGAAGGTGTTTGAGGATGGCTAGAAGGTTTATGAAGTGGTTGATGGTGTGTAGAGGTCCAAGGAGGTTTTTTGTGACTTCCTAGAGGTTTCCCATCAGTTCGACCTCAAAACAAGTCGTTTTAGGAAAACCTACTGGATGTACTAGAAACCTACAGGTTGATCATATAAGAATTACAAGAAACCTCCAAGATATAGTTGAGAGCTAATTGTGAGGTGTTGGAGGTGTTGGGAAGCTTAGGAATGGTGTGTGATGGGTGGAATGGAGTGTTAGAAGGTCTAGGAGCACTCGGGAGTCAATATCCAAGATAAGAGGTGGTTGGATTCACTCAATGTGTTTAGGAGAATTTCAATGAAAAATGATGAAAAACTAGTGAGGGTGATGGTGAAACAAGGGATGGCTAAGCTGGATGAAATGGAAGGTGGCTACTGGTTATGAAGTCTTAGTCTCCTCCTGAAGTACCTACTCTGCATAAAACATGTGTGTCTTCCAAAAAGAACTATGCAATAAGATACATCTTCATAAACTAGAAAAGCATGAATCAACTGCCTATATTATGAATGAAGAAAGTTATTGAAGGGAGATATTATTGCAGAAATGGAGATGGAAAAAGATGGCAATGAAATTTGCCTTGCAACATTAACCAACTACTGAATTAAAGACAACAAACTCCAAAGCTCATAAAAGAACTAGAAATCTGTGTTTTTGGGGCTACTGAAGGGTCACTTCCTCAAGTCATGGTCCCAAAGGGAGGAAGTGAGGCCGAGATGCTAAAAACCTTGTGGTGATCATTTTTCTCCTTGCTAACCTGCTACTTGAAAGAAGGCACAAATGGAAGCAAACTATCACACAACCAATCTAATCTACACTAGTTGTAATGGAAATGCATCTACTAAGCAAATTAAAAATTAAGCTATGAATCTACACTAAGCATACATGTACAATAAAGAGGAACCTTGGCTGATAGGGTTGGGTCCTAACCCAAGATCTTTAGCCCTCTAATTTAACTCAGTGCTGGCTCAAAACAAAACTCATTCTTGTTACCAAAACAACAGATTGCATCAAAGAACTGTCATAAGTCTTGCGGCTCGAAAATAGAGTAGAGTTTTACAATGAAAATCCAAATCCTACTAAGGTCCTAGGCCTTGTCTCCAATTACTTTCTTAAAATTAGGGATGCTTAGCTCCCAAACTCAAGATAAATTGGTGCTTTGTCTTTCACTTGCTCGACTGCCTTCTAGTCCTCATGATTTGGTTGTTTTTACTCCGAGCTGATAGAGGAATAATCAAATGGAGGCGTATTAAATGAGGAGGATTTACCTCCTATAATCCCTTTCCCTTGTCCCATTCGAGTTTTGACCTTGGTCTTTGCCAAAATTCCTTGATTTTCTCCTTTAATCCTACATTAAATGCACATTAGAACACAAAGAAAAATATCCAACTCTAACTCATCTCATAAACAAAATATAAAAAAAAGTATGAAATAAGTTATGAGAATAGTTGGTTTGACTAAGCTAGGAGGTGAATTCAGGTCCATATAGTTACCAAATGATGAGGCTCATCAATAGGGATGCAAAATTCACTTCTAAGTTTTAGAAGAAGTTATTTGCAAGTTTGTGTATAGACTTGGACTCTAGTACAGCCTATCATCCACAGATAGATGAACAGCTAAAGGGGTTCAACAAGATATTGGAGGATATGTTGAAAATTTACGTGATGCACCATGAGAGAAAGTGGGAGGAGTATCTTCCATTGGTTGAATTTTCATACAATAAATTTATCAAGAGTCATTGAGGATGAGTACTTTCGAGGCACTGTATGGACAGAGTTGTAATATTCCCATCATATGGAGTGATCCAATGAACATGGTGCTTATTGGACTGAATATGTTGGTAGACATGGAAGAAGAAATGTAGGTTATAAAGAAGAATCTAAAAGAAACAAAAGATATATAGAAGAGTTCTGTGGACCAACATAGAGCATTCATGGAGTTTCAGGTTGGGGAGCATGTGTATTTGTGCATCAAACATAAGAATTTCTCTTTGAGGATTGGGTCATGTGCCAAGTTGGCACCACAAAATTGTAGGCCTTTTAAGACCCTTGAGATAATTGGACCAGTGGCCTATTGACTTGCATTGACTCCAATAGTGAAATTTCATGATGTTTTCCATGTTTTGTTGCTTAAGAGGCATATAAAGGATGTTGATAGTGTTATTGATTAGTCTGTATTGCAAGTGGAGCAAGAAGGAAAATTCCAGCAGGATCCTCAATGCATATTGTAGCAGAAGCCATTCACTCTCAAGAACAGAGCCATAGAGAAATTTAAAGTGCAGTGGAAGCACTTTGGGCCTGAAGAAGCTACATGGGAGATTGTGGATCAAATGCAGGCCATGCATCCTTCTTTGTTTGCTGGTGGAGGCAAAGAAGTTTCGGTATGATGTTTGGTATATGTTTGGCATATGTTTTGTTGATGTTTTTCTATATGTATGTATGTATATGGATGTAGATACTGCCATGAGCTAAGTTATAAAGATCCAATAAGCAATATGGTTGTTATCTTTTCATGTTGTCATGGTGTTTTTCTTTTGAGTAGGCCATTAATTGTAAATACTCCAACGAGCTAAGTTATAAAGATCCATGGGCAATATGTTTACTTTTCATTGGTTTTGTTGAGGTCATGGTGTGTTTTAATATCGAGGACAATGTTCCCCAATGGGGAGGGGTCTGTAGCAACCCCTGAATAAAAGTTCATGTAATAAAAGTTAATAAAGGAAAAATAAGACCACGGTTAAGGGACACTTATTCCAAGCTGAATGTTGGGAAAATATATCATAGTGGGAATCATTGCACGTGTTTATGGCTAAGGGAAATTGGCAAAGGAATTGAAAGGAAAAAAGGTATTTTGGTACATTTATCTATGAAAATAAAGGAAAATAGGAGAAAAGGAAGGTGAAAGGTCACAGGTTGCATGTGAGGAGGAAATGAAGGAAAATAATG
Organism: Pinus taeda; assembly: GCA_000404065.3. Taxonomy (NCBI): domain Eukaryota; kingdom Viridiplantae; phylum Streptophyta; class Pinopsida; order Pinales; family Pinaceae; genus Pinus; species Pinus taeda. Next base: position 295,642 of record APFE030078895.1, on the reverse strand, counting down.
GAAAATGAAGAAAATAGGGGCCTCATTGATAAAAAGGATTCTGAGGATCAGGTTGTAACTGTTTGTAAGTGTAACCTTTTGTCATTTTAGTTTTGGAGCTCTCTCATTATTCTCTCTCTCTCTCTCACTCTTAGACACTTAGAGTTTTCTTTGTAGGATTTAACCTTGTAGAGAAATTACCTGCATATGAATTCTAAAAACATAAAATAAACAATAGCGAGAGAATAATACATAAAACAAATATACACAGAGATTTTCCCCTGGATCCTAAAAATGGGACTACCAGATTGATTTTTCATTATGTTCCTTTCAATGTTACAATACATATATATACATGTCGAAGCATCCAATATCATGGACCAAAAACCATCGCGCCCAAAACCATGTGTGAAAACCGTGGGTCCAAAAAAAAAATCCACAACCCAACATGAGTTAACTCAGTGATGGATCAAAGAAACACTTTTCATTATCACCAAAATATCAAAAATAACATGAGAATAACAGTCACAATATCTTAGCTCCAAATTTCCTTTCGACTACAATAAAAGGTCAAATCCTAATGAGGCCCTAGGCCTTCTTATTTACACAACTGAAGCTACCAATAAATTCCTTAAAATTAGGGAGGCTTTGCTCCAAAACTTGATATTGACTTTTCTTCAACTATCACTGGCTTCACTGCTAATGAACTCGGTAGGCTTGGTTGCTTGTAACTCCGAGCTGATGAGATTTGGTGGATGAATGTTCGAGTGATTGAGGAGTTAAGGAGGGAGACCCAATCTCCTAAAATCCCTCTTGCTTGTCTAATTCGAGTTCCTGATCTTAAGTTAGCCCAAAATTGCTCCAAATCCTACAATTAATGCACATTAGTCCACATGACATAACATTTCACCTTTGCCTTTCTCACTAACAAAAATATAATAAAATATGTAAATAAGTGTGAGAAAAGTTTATTTTAATAAGCTAGAGAGTGACATTAAGGCCCATATAATTTACCTATTGATGAGCCTCATCAATGCCCCCCTACTGAAAGTGTTGCTGATCCTTTGAGAAAATTAGCCTATGCCCATATCTTTCATAGCTCTTGTGGCCTCTCTGACATACTAGGGCTTTGTTGATGGAGTTTCCTCTTGTGTATAGAATTGTGTATGTTTCTCTATTTCCTCCCACTGCTTTCTTTCCTCTTCCTCCTTTCTACCTTCTAGCATACCCAATAGAAAGTGTGGACTGAGTTTCAAACCAATCCAAATGATTTTGAGTCTCTGTAAAGAATTCTTATATAGTGGGGTTCTTTCTAGTGCATCTCTCATCCTCTCAAGGGAATGATACTCCCTGATCCTTAGGTTGTATGGTAGGGTGCTCCATCTCCTTTGGCGTGCTTGCTTGCTTTCATTCCCTAGCAATATCAAGTTGTTCTCAAAATGTGTGATTGCTTTCTATTGTGTAGCTAGGTGTCTTGGTGCAAGCTTGGGATCATTGGCGATGATGTTGTGGGTGATAATGACAATCATTAAATTTATATTTTCTGCTATGATGTAAAGGGGCTTCCTTTCTTCTCTTTCCAACACCCTCTTCACCTCCTTAGCCATGGATTCCTCATGACTCATCCATGACACAAGGGCGATTAGTTGTAATTACCCCAACTTTGCACTAGGGTCCCATACATTCAACTTCGTTAAGGCCAAGTTGTGAAAGTATAATTTAGATATCTTAGTCTTATCCTCTATGGTGCTCTTGCAACATAGTTTAATGAACTACCTATAGTCTTGGAAAGGCATAGTCCCCTATTGTGCTAGTGTCTTGATCTAAAATTGCAGCCATTGATCTTTGAGGTACAAGGCATATGATTTTGGTGGCATCCTGCACTAGAGTGTCTCCATGGAGAGGCTTGCCATGGTGGCCAATTGGCTCTTTTTTCCCTGTAACTGCCTCCTTAGCCATGTGTCTTTTGCCTCTAGTTGAGATCTCATAGTTTGTTCCATGTCTCTTATATTACTCAACTCTTGACCCATCTCTAGTAGTTTCTCTTCCATATGGCCCACATCCTCTACCTTCTTTGATTTGGTAATTTGCATCCAGTGATGTGTCCTCCCTCTCTCTTTTTCATGCTCAAAGAAAAGAGGGATGGAAAAGATTTGTGGTATTTCTCTTCCTCCCTCAATGAGTTTGTAATAAGAGCTTAGATGGAACTCTCCCTTAAATTTCTTTGGAGAAGCTACCCCTCCTACACTTGTGTTGCTGCTTCCTTTCCCTCCCTCTGTCCCTGCTATCCTCCTTGTAGTTTTTTTTGTGTTTCTTGTAGTGCTAACAGAGTTTCCTGTAGGATTGTCCAAGGATCTTATAGAAGGCTTTTTCCTTTCTAAAATGGGGTCAAATGTGCCTTATCTTTATTTTTTTATTCTAACCTGGTGACAGGTATCCTAACATAGGTCATGAGAGATTTTGGGGAATCTTGTTTTGATGTTCCTTTTTCACCTTTTATTTCCATGGAAACTAGCTTGTCTTGATCTTTTAATGAGTCCTCAATTATTATTGGAGTCTTGGTGGGTGTTTGTGGTTTACCTTGTTTGATCCTTGTGCTCCTTGTTTTGAAATAGAGGGGAGTTTGCCTCTATTTTTTCCCTTTTGACTAGACAGGTGTGCTTAGGGTAGTCAGGGCAGCAACTACCTCCCTCTTAGTGGGTTCAGGAGACAACCTTGGAGATTCCTCCCTTTCCTTGGTATATTCCTCGGGGCTTGATCCTTCCTTATATTATTTCTCTTCACTTTTCTCCCCTTCTCCTTCTTCTTTTCCTTCTTCTTCCTCTATTTTCTTGGTTTCTGCCTCCTCTTCCTCCTCTGGTTCTTCTTCTTCCTATTCAATTTATTCTTCATATTCTTATACCTTCTCCTCATCACTAGAAGTATTGTCCCTATCATATTCAAGGGCTTCTATTTTAATCACAACCTCTCTGTCCATATCTCTAAATGTGAACCACTGAATAGGGATTGTCAGCTGGCTCAAGGAATCCTCTAGTATAAGCTTATTAATTCCATGGTGTGCCAATTGCTGATGTTTTCCCTCTTGGACCTTTAGGTTAATTTCTATTATTGATTGCAACAATAATTTGGGTACATGATCCTTCTGTTAATAGGTATCTCCTCTCCAAATCTCAACTCATGGAGGAGTCTAAATTGGTAGCCTTAGATTATACTAAGCCTCCTCTCACAAGAGATATATTTGAGAATATGATAGCTCACGTCATTCAAAGGATAGGGAACACTTTCCCTTCTTATCCCATTTTTGTCCACAATTGGCTCTTCATCCCTTAAGAAGAAGTTTTTCTTTGCAAAAGTGCTTGCAACATTATTCTCCTTTCTCCATGGCATACCTTGAGGGAGTGTAGTGATTATTGGGAGTTTTAATCAATAATTAATTCTCATAATATTTAATTGTCAATTCGAGACTCGTAAACACGAGTTGTACGTCATTTTTGGCTCAGCTTAATGGTCATAGTATATAATTTTCCTTAATAATAATGGTTTTAAAAAAAAAAAATGAAATCTTAATGAAATGCCCTCAATTTCTAAATGAAATTGAATTGATGTCACACTACTTATAAAACCAAATCTATGTTACTGTTCTGGAAAGTGAACTAATTCTAAATTACCCTATCCTATCAAATTGAATTGACTCTACTCAAACCAAAGCAAATATTGTACTCAAAACCTATTTGAAGCTAAATTATTACTTTAACTATGATAAGACTACAAAACCATTCCTACTTATGAAATTTAAATGCTCACACTTATCAACACTTCTCAACTATGGAAACTATATAATTTATCTAAGCTTTGGATTCCTAATTTAAAAGACACTCAAACATTGAAATGAAGAGACTATCTATCAAAATAGTTGAGATCCTACAAACATTTGATCAAACCAGACTAACTACAAAATTCCCACTATTCCTATTAAACTCAAAATATCTCGCTGCTTAGCAAAAGGAATTGATAAACCAAGACCGCATTCTGCTAAATGAAAGTATTATTCAATCCTCACACTGTAAATCTATTTGGTTCTATTCTATTACTACAACAATTTGAAGTATTATTGCCTAGATAACGATTTAACATGACTCTTTTTTATGACTACTGGTGCAAACATGCAGAAGCAATCTTATGATACAATCTCAAAGACCCTACAACTCCAAATCATGCTCTGTTTCTGATTTATGTTTATCAATGCATCAAAGGTTCACACTTGGTCCAATTCACAATTCATCAATCAAACTTACACAGGTAATCCTCGTTTTCCTCAAAGGTTAATGATACACTTGTGTTCAACATAATGGATTTAAGTATGCTTTGCATATAAGGATTTAATACATCAACAAGCATTCAAGATGCTAATCTAATGAGGCAGAGTGATGCTTTTTGAAGGTTAAGCAGTCAACACACAGTGACCTGTACGTGATCCTTGAGACCAATGTATACAAAATGCTCAGTATTATATGCTTAGCTTGTCTAATTGAAGTTTGGCCCATGAGATTGTTCCTTTAGCTGAAACCAATCCAACATTAACACACATAGTATTGAATTGCTTTGTGACAATTGGTCAAAATCAAATTTAAATCAATTGTTCAAGAATAAATTTAGATAAAAATGTCAAAATGAATGAATTAACTAAAATACACACAAAGATTGCCTACGCATATGATTACAGAAGCTATATCTAGATTTTAGTGGGCCCTTGCGACACCTGAAATCAGCTTGGAAGCTTACAGGAAAAAACTAAGCTTCAACGCATTCAATTGATCCAAAATCGAATTAGTGACCCGCCATGTTGAATCATAGAATTGAGCTTAATTACTGAATAATAAAGTTTACAATATTCATGTTTGATAGAAAAATGAAATGGCAATCATCCTCCCCTTCCTATACTTGTTGCTCTACTTTTATACATGCAGTAGATGAAGGTGAGATTAATTACATTCTAAATGAAATGGGACAACAAACAAATTCAGGCGATATTTGAATTCTCTAGATGGCCTTCGAATAGCTAATGGTTGACGTTGATGTTGATCAAGCATGGATGGAGGTCAAGAACTTATCAAACCGTAACTATGGCATAAAAATAGGCAAATCCAAATTTGAGTGTTGAGTACAAATTTGTATATTTTATATAAATTGGCCTCATAGAACTTCGCATATCTTCCAAACCATAAGAAATTTTAGAAACATGTTTGAGGGTTAGTAAATTGGCTATACTGGGACCAAAAATCATGTTCCATATTTTCTTCATTCACCTTCACTTGCACCAAAATCGAGGCTGAATTCGGCAGTTTGAAAATTATTGCAGATTTGGGCAAATTTGTGAATTTCCTTTTAGAGACCCACATGATTGACCTGGGTGCAATTAAAGTTATGGAAAGGTATTGCAACATTATTTTTTACAATAACCTCTCTCGATTTCTTCGGAGGCAATGTTGAAAGTGTCAAAGCTCCAAATTGGTCATTTTCATACTCTACTAGCTTGTGAAGAAACTCGACGATGGAACCCTATGAAAAAAATGAGCTTAGCAAAACCGTCATTAGTAAATCATGGCATAATCATATTTAATCATAGAAAATATAAGAAAACTGATGATAGTCAACCACAAGACATAAAATGTGATTTGGCAGCAAGTTGATGGAATTAGGGTACGAAATGGGTTAAAGACCTAGGGTTTTAGGGTATGAATGGTGGTACTTCATGATGAAAACATGGGCATTTTCAAGGCCCATCATCCCCCGGTGCCTGATATTTTTCATGTCCTCATGCAAAAAAATATTTTGCTCATATATAGGTTCTTATGGCATCATGGCTTTGGGCAGGGTTAGTTCTTGTGGAGTAATGTTGTGTGAAGATTTGGGGTGTTGGTTCTTGTGGAGCAACACCATACTTATTTGACTGCCATAGATTTAATTGTGAGAGCGATACAAATTGAGGATAAGCAATAGATATGGTAGGAGGCGATGATGAATGACATGATAGGTGACAATGGAAATGGTGGATGAGATGAGGTGGTGATGGTGATAGTGGATGAGGTGAGGTGGTTGCATATGCTACTCTTGTGAGGCCAATGCTTATGGATTCTTCTCCTTTATGAAGGGCAATAATGACTTCATCCTATATTGGATACATTCAATTGACAATATGTGTGAATGTAGGAAGGGAAGGCACTATAGTTACTCCTTTTCTGTTACATGAACCAATATACTTTTCTCTTCATGATTCTGACCTAATTAGAGTAGCATGTGTTTTATTATGAATGAGGAATTTGAAAATCAAGGGTATATGGAAAATGGAATACATGGTGGTTAATCATCAAAGCTTCCTTAAATATCTAATGAATTACAGAATATTAAGCCAATTTTACCTTAGGTTGCCTTTACTTTCAATGTACTTGCTGTTGTAAGGTGAAGTGGAAGATGAACTGGAACACGGCTGAAAGTTGGAGTTGGAATCACTGTTGTTGATGCATATATGGATCTGCTGAAGAAGGATGAATAGTAGATAGTAAAGGAGTTTGAAAAATGAAGGTCCCCTTCTCCCCCATGCCTGAGGAGTTGTATGTCCCCAAACAAAGAAGGAAGACGACTACTGCAAATGATGATCAAGCTACTATATGAAAACCTTTATTGAAACAAGATTACTGCTACAAGAAAAGGAAATGCTTCTAGAAATGTCCACACTGCTGCAAATCTGTACTAAGATCACAAAACCATATAGTCTTCAACCGCTACACACCGTGTGGAATCCTGCTTATGTGAATAAATGGTTTTGATGTCGAACATAAGCAAGAATCATTGGATTACCGACCACTGAGGAAGTCGTTAACCAATGCGATATATCCCATCTTTGATGTCAATGGGAATCATGGCACTAAGTAAACTCTACTAGCCATGAATAGATTTTTCGAAGTCAAATGGACTGCAGAATTCATCCACTAAGAAACATTGATGTATTCCCTTGGTATATGACAAGCATACCTGCCATTAAGGCATGCAGGCTCCTAAGTACCTAATCTAACCCTAGCCTTGGTCCCAAATAATTTTTTGATGTTGATGGGACAAAGCTTGTTGGCAAGTGGGCCTTAAGGGATCCCACATAAACAAACATAAGTAAAAGGCACAATGATTTGAATAACGCATACAATTTACAAGCATTATTGGGAACTTTGCCTACCAGTTACCTAGTTTTCAAGCAAGTCCCTCCCCAGTTGTGCCAGACAAGCTGGTTTTCACAAAAGGACTTATTTTCTCTTTACTATTTTCATTTATTTATTTGCAATACAAACTTTCCTATTATGCTGAAGAAAGGGAGATGAACTCCTTCAAGTGAAGGAGTACTTCCAATGAAGCCATGTGCGGAGCAGGTACAAATAGATATTCATGCTCAGATTTAACATATAAACTTGGAAGTGTACATAAGCATCAAAAACTAACAAATGTACTTGATATGACAACAAGAGTTTTAGAAGAGGAGAATACTGCCTCGCTTGAGTCATTGTTCAGAACCAATGTTCGATGTAATCATGGTATTCTTGGTTCATTTCTTGATTTGGCCCATGTTGCTCATCCTCTTCTTCCATGTCATGTTGATTGTTCTCCGAAGGGTGAGTAGTCTCTTGATTACATTCCAGATCTGCTAATAGACATGTCAAGAACTCCTCGATCTCAGGTTCCAGTAGATGTTCTCCATTGATTATAGTGCATGATTCATTTGTCTCCTTAGATGACTAGTAAGGGAAATCAAAAGAGACTTCCAAATCCTCTTGTGGTGGTGGAGAAATGGACAAGTTCTTGACTATTTTTAAGAAGTTCTCTTCCTGAGAGGTAGAGGTCAAAATCCCTGCAGCTGCTAGGGCTTGTGAGAGGTCATTCATATTTATCATCTTCAAGTCCATCTAGTTGATTGATAGTCCCTGTCTCCATACACAAATTAGTAACAGTGGGGTTCTTACAACACCCCAAAATGTTATAATGTTAAATATTGGAATCTGAAGATGAATTTAAAACATATATTGACTGAAGTAAAGCTCACCACACTTCAGAGTGAATCAAAATACTCTTTAATCTATTAAAAGAAAAACAATTCAGAAATTAAATATATCACAAAGCGTTTCAGAAAATTCTAAGGCCTATGTTGCTTGTGAGGCTTAGCTATGGTTCCTGTAGATATGTCTTACTAAGTCTGTGAGATTTACAAACTTTGTGAATTACATGAAATGAAAAAATGAAATCAAACTGCTTCTACTTCTACGCATAAAGGAAATCAAATAAAAGTTCAAATATGAACAAAAACAATCAAACTTTGGAGCAACCCCACCATAGTGGATGCGTGGCTCTTCACTCACGTCTTACCATTCTCTCTTCACCCTTTGAATTCCCTGCAATACCCTTGAAACTATGTTAATAAAAATATTACTTGAGCCGAAATACAACTCCCTAGCAACGATGCCAAAATGTTGGGAGTTTTAATCGATAATTAATCCTTCTAATGTTTAATTGTCAATCCGAGACTCTTAAACACGACTTGTACTGCGTTTTTGGCTAAGCTTAATGGTTAGAGTATATAAGTTTCCTTAATAATAATGGTTTTAAAGAAACAAAATGAAATCTTAATGAAATTCCCTAAATTTATAAACGAAATTGATTTGATGTCACACTACTTATAAAATCAAATCTATGTTACTATTCTAGAAAGTGAACTAATTATAAATTACCCTATGCTATCAAATTGAATTGACTCTACTCAAACCAAAGAAAATACTGTACTTAAAACCTATTTGAAGCTAAATTATTACTTTAACTATGGTAAGACTACAAAACCATTCATACTTATTAAATTTAAATGTTCACACTTATCAACACTTCTCAACTATGGAAGCTATCTAATCTATCTAAGCTATGGAGTCCTAATTCAAAAGACACTCAAACAATGAAATTCAGAGACTATATATCGAAGAAATTGAGATCCTACAAGCATTTGATCAAACCAGACTAACTATAACACTCACACTATTCCTATTAAACTCCAAATATCTCATTGCTTAGCAAAAGGAATTGATAAATGAAGACCACATTCTGCGAAATGAGGTAATAAGCAATCCTCATGTTGTAAATCTATTTGGTTCTATTCTATTACTACAACAATTTGAAGTACTGTTACCTAGCTAAAGATTTAACATCACTCTGTTTTATGACTACTGTTGCAATCACACAGAAGAAATCTTATGATACAATCTCAAAGACCCTACAACTCCAAATCATGCTCTGTTTCTGATTTATGTTTATCAATGCATTAGAGGTTCACACTTGGTCCAATTCACAATTCACCAATTGAACTCACATAGGAAATCCTCATTTTTCTCAAAGGATAATGATACACTTGCTTTCAACATAAGATATTTAAGTATACTCTGTGTCATCAACAAGCATTCACGATGCTAATCTAATGAGGCAGAGCAATGCTCTGTGAAGGTTAAGCAATCAACACACAGTGACCTATACATGATCCTTGAGACCATTGTACACGAAATCCTCAGCATTATATGCTTAGCTTTTCTAATCCAAAATTTCGCCCACGAGATCATTCCTTTAACTGAAACTAGTCCAACATTAACACTCATAGTATCGAACTGCTTTGTGACAGATGATCAAAATCAAACTTAAATCAACTGTTTAAGAACAAATTTAACTACGCATATGATTACAAAAGCTGGATCCAGATTGTGGTGGGCCCATTCCACACCTAGAGTCAACTTGGAAGCTTACAGGAAAGAACTAAGCTTCAACGCATTCAATTCAAGGACTCAATGAGTTCATAATTAATCCAAAATCGAATCAATGACTTTCCATATTGAATCACGGAACTGAGCCTAATTACTGAATAACAGAGTTTACAATCTTCATGTTTGATAGAAAAATGAAATGGCAATCATCCTCCCCTTCCTATGCTTGTTGTTCTGCTTGTTATACATGCAGTAGATGAAGGTGAGATTAATTACATTGTAAATGAAATGGGACAACAAACAAATTCATGCTCTGTTTGAATTCTTTAGATGGCCTTCGAATAGCTAATGGTTGATTTTGATGTTGATCAATGCATGGATGGAGGACAAGAACTTATCAAACCATAACTGTGGCATAAAAATAGACAAATCCGAATTTGACTATTAAGTACAAATATGGATATTTTATATAAATTAGCGTTAGATAACTCTGCATATCTTCAAAACTGTAAGGAATTTTAGAAAATTGTTTGAAGTTTAGTAAATTGGCTATAATGGGACCAATGTGCCATATTTTCTTCATTCACCTTCAATTGCACAGAAATCGAGGCAGAAGTTGGCAGTTTGAAAATTATTGCAAATTTGGGAAAATTTGTGAATTTCCTTATAGAGATCCACATGAGTGACTTAGGTGAAATCCAGGTTATGGAAAAGTATTACAACAATATTTTTTACAAGAACCTCTCGCAGTTTCTCCAGAAGCATGCCGAAAGTGTCAAATCCCCAAATTGGTCATTTCTGTACTCTACTAGCTTGTGAAGAAGCTCGGCAATGGAACCCCGTGAAAAAATAAGCTTAGAAAAACCATCATTAGTAAATCATGGCATAATCATCTTTAATCATAGAAAACCTAAGAAAAATAATTATAGTAAACCACAAGACATAAAATGTGATTTGGCAGCAAGTTGATGGAATTAGGGTACGGAATGGGTTAAAGACCTAGGGTTTTAGGGTATGAATGGTGATATTGCATGATGAAAACATGGGCATTTTTTAGGCCCATCAGTGATTCTAATAACTACCTCAGGAGTAATTGTAATTGAAAATCTTCTTACCACAGTAGTAGCACCGGTTCTAGCCTGAGCATTAAGTGCCATGGAAAATTCTTGAGCTACATAATAATCATACCTTTAAGCAGCTAAAAGGATCCCAACCAGTTATACCTTCTAAATATTTATACCACAAGGGGATGGAGGTGTATCTTGGATGTCTCCATGGGTCCCCTTCCATTAAATCCCTCTATCATGTCCCTTCTCTGGTTGGCTGTCTATAGGGAGTTTGGTAGGATAACATTAGTATTTCTAGGGAGACTAAGAGTTTAGAATATTGGTGGATGGCTGCAATTTCTTTCTATCTCCACACAGCTTTTAAATTTTACATGATTCTATCTAAAGCACCAGGCCCACTGTAATCACTTAGAAAACTCAGGTTTTTTATTTTCCTATCTATTAATTCATAACACAAGAGATATGGGCCACATACCTTTCATTGTGATGCTTTGGATGAGGAGAATTTCTAAGTAGCGAGACCAAAGTCAACCCCTTTTAGTGTTCTCTATGAATTTCCAATGCTTCCTATAGCTCCCTGCATTTCCTTTAGTTGTTCATGTAGTTTTGTTTCATATAGGGTGGCTAAAACATGTTTGCTTCATTGATGGCTCTCCAAGTTGGTCTTGGTCTTCTCTAATCTCAAAATGAAAAAATGGTGCATGAGAATTTAGAATGTTTTCTATTTATGGTCGATTCCTTGGTGTGTTGTATTGGCTGGTAGTGTACGAGATTTCCTCTTTGGGATCATTGGCCCACCGTTAGTTATCATACAGCCTCCCCTTGTAATCATCACCCACTCTCACAACTTAAATCGACCACCTTTTCAACTCATTCTCCTTGATGTGACATTGCAACGTGGCATGTTGACTAGGATTTCACTTTTTGTTTTTGAGTTGAGCGTGGCCAACTTAACTGGCCACCTTGAGCTTATAAAATTGAACTTTATTATATTCTTACCCTTTTATGATATCGTACTTAGGGAATAATTTGGATGAGGTGCCATTCTTGTGCCTTCCTTCGCTTGGCTGATGGATGCTGGAGGGTGATTTTGCTATGCTTCTTTGTGTTCAGGTAAGTGCATTTCCGTGGTCACTTTTATGTATATTTCTTCCTGTTAATATGGTTGTCTTCTTTGTTGTTGTGTGCAGGTGCTTGGTCTTTGTTGTTGCTGCTGAACTCAAGATAGGAGTCATGATGTCTGTAGGGGTGTTGAATATCTTTACTTGCATGGATGGTGAAGGAGAATGCATGGAGAAACTGTTGCTATGATAACACAAGCTACTACAGGGTTTCCTCTAGTTACTACAAGAAATCCTATAGCTACATTTTTTCATCATCTTTTTTCTTTTTCTTTTCATTTGGAGGAGGAATGAGTGGTGATGTAGGAGTGGAAGGATGGAAATGGAGGAGATGGAGTGGTAGGTGAGTGAGGCCAATGATTGCATGACCCTTGGACTCTCCTTTTCTATTTTTTTCATATTTTTTTAATTTTCCACACAGATCCTTCATTTTCCATTCTTCTTTGGGACCAACACTAGAGGAGACACCCACTCACTATCTGTGATGGGGTAAATGAACCCTGCATCCAACAACTTCTGCAGTTCTTCCTTAACTATGTCTTTAAGGGTTGGGTTCATTCTCCTGTGTGGTTGATGCACTGACTTGCAACCTTCCTTGATGTAAATGTGGTGAGTACACACCGAAGTGTGCAAACCCTTAATTTCCTTATAACTCCAGGCAAAGGAATCCAAATGCTCTCTTAGCTTATCACATAACTCCTTTTCCTAATGTGTAGAGAGAGAAGGGTTGATTTTCAATGTTTTATCTAGACCAAATTCTACCATATTGGCATGAGTAGGACTTGAGTCAGATAGGCACATATGATTCCAAGGGTTATCTTCAAATTTCTTACTAACTCATCAAGAGACATGGTGTTGGGGGGATGATCATGGAGGATTTGATCAATCAGGTCATCTTCATCAGGTTTCCCCCCTCTTATAGTAGCATTTAAGGTACAAATTGGGTAACATGTAGCAGAGTAGACTTCATCTTCCTCCTCCTCTTCCAAACATAAAGGTAAGTCATGCTCTAGATATTATTGAGAAGGAGGGTACAAGACCAATTATTTGGACAAATTCCCATTTTTAATGGTCATATTCCCAACCCTGCAACTTATGTAAGCATCAGCAGTGGATAACCATGGCCTTCCAAGGATGAGATGATAACCATTGAACTTAAGTTGGAGAATTAATAAGTCAGTAGGGTATTCCCATGAATGAATGGAGACCATCACATCCTCAAAAACTCCCTCAGGAACTATTTTGGATCTGTCTGCAAGCTGCAAGACTATTGTGGTCTTCCTTAATGATCCTTGGAGATTCGGTTTAAGCATAGTGTCCTTACTCATCAAATTGATGGCATCCCCAAGATCAATCACGGTATGGGGGAAAATGATACCATCAATGTGCACATCTACCACAAGAATTCCAGGGTCTAGATACTTTGGGAAAATCACTCTCCCCAACATTAAGTCAAACAACTATCCAATGACATTAATGGTAGGGGTGTCTTTCTTTCTCTCCTCCCAGGATATTTGAAGCATTTCTCTTTGATTAAGTTGTTGTAGATGGAGACATCCTTGATATATTGGAGGTGATCTAGGAGGATCCTGGAGGATTGATCTAGGTATATCTTCAAAAAAGTACCAATCGCATGGTAAAAGGCTCAATACTTAAAGTGGCAGAATCTAGATAAAATTAGCATCGGATCGAAGTGCTCGTCATCCTCATTTCAACAGTGTGAATGACACTCAAATCCTAGTCCAGATGACGAACTTAGAGAAAGTCAATGTTTGATTTTGACTTGTCCAGATGACAAGAGAATATGACAAGGAAAAAGTATCAGCGAATGAGGGAGCGCCACGTGGTAGGTTTCCACTGGGTCCTGCATATCACATATCAGAGTAAGAGGAAGAAGCGGCTTAAGAATCAGCCCCAGTGGAGTCCAGTTGCAATGTGGTATATATCGCAATCAGAGTTCGCAGGAGGGGAGCAATAGCATGGAGTGAAACCCCGACCCACGCTGATTGTGACTTGCGGGGAGGATCCAGACCTGATATGTTATATGTTGTGGTTTATAAATCTCGGCAAGTCTGCCATATCATAGAGTGTTGAAGTTGGGTTGATATCTTGATGGGTTCTATGTTGATTGCAATTTGCAAGGAGAATCTAGGCTTGATAAGTTATATGTTGTGGTTTATAAATCTCGACGAGTCCGCCATATCATAAAGCAGTGAAGTTGAGTTGATACGCCAATGGGTTCCATGCCATTTGTGATTTGCGGGGAGGAGTCAGACGTGATATATTTTGTATTATGTTCTATAAGCTGGCCAATCCATATATCATAGAAGTGTTTGTTTTATTGGCTTTGGATTGTCTGCCGATAGTTAAGAGCATTGTGTTGACACCTAATCATAGGGATTGGGTGAACAACTGTAATTAGTGTAAATAATAGTAGAGAAAAGGAAGATTCATTGAGAGATAAACTAAACAATCACTCCCTCTTATATATAATAATGAACAACCTGAATGAATAATACGATTACATTTGAGGAGTTACCTCTTGGTCTGACATGGTATTAGAGCCAATGCCATTTTTGGCTTCCCTCTCTGCTTTTTAACTCCTCT
>APFE030078895.1:208956-270111 GCA_000404065.3 Pinus taeda | reverse complement strand
CAATCTCCTTTTCACCAATTAACACTGAATCAAATAGACTCTTCTCTGACAGTTGTACCCAGAACACAGTAACAGTAACCACACACCAAATTCTGAACCCGGAGCATTGCAACAATAAACAGAAGTAGCTAGAACACAATTTAAGAGATGTACGCTACTTTAATAACTAGAAACCTACGTGCATACGCTTCTGTGTTTGGACCAACCTGCGTATACACTATTTTTAGTCACAGAACCAGCGTGTATACGCGCCTTCACTTCACTGATCCTGCGTACAGATCTATAAAGGATAATTCACTCTTCCAATCATTCAAACATTAGTTAACCCAGATTACCAGATTTATAGATCAAGCATGTGCCACATATAATAGATCAAAATCATTCAAAGATACTATTATTCAAGCCTTAAGATTTTGACCCTTCAATAGAACTTATCCTTCTCCTTGCACTCAGGTTCCTCCTTCATTCAGATCGAGATCTGCACCATAACCCAATCCCCAGTATTCCAGATCTAGCACTTTCTCAGATATTCAATTCATTCAGATTATACTTTGCCAAATAATCTCCTTCCTCTTTTATAGTCTTAGGCCTTTCACAATACCACGGTCCTAAACCATAACAAATCAATACCATGGACTCAATACTTGGGATCAACACTTCTGATGAGATACCATGGCCCAAAAACCATAGGTCCAAATACCATGGACTAAATACCATGGACCAAAAATAATTTCTCCCACATGTACGCGCTTTTTCTTGCGTGAAAGTGTGTGTATACGCATACGCAACTTCGGAACGTCTAATCGGCGTGTATACGCGGCTTCGTCAAGGTGAACCTGCATATATATCTTTTTCTTCTTTCTGAGTGCCTGAACTGTCATCTGTCACCAAAGTGAGTTGCCATCAAGGACAACACCTGTGCCATAGCGCCAAACCTGTGTCATAATACCAACAATTCCTATACTAGATCAACCTGTGGAATCTTCTTCTGAAGCACTCTCTCCCCCGTATGAAACTCCAACAACGGATGATACATTGAGTGATGTGATTGACAGAATTGGGAGACTAAATCTTGATTTAGTCCCAACCCAATCAATGGAGAAGCTTGGACCATCTCAAAAAGGTCCCCCAAAGTGGCTGGCAAAGACACTTGAAAGTGTTCATCCAGATGAGGTTGGAAAGATAGAAACTACAAATTCAACCCAACAAAATGGAGGTGATGTAGATGACTCTAATTCACCTGTTGACATGGATGTTTCTTATGATTGTGAATTGAATCTGTCTACCAATTTTGAACCAACATCCTTCAAAGAAGTTTCTTATCATGATGAATGGAAAGAAGCAATGCAAAAGGAGTTTGATGACTTGATAAAGAATGACACTTGGAAGCTGGTTGATCCTCCATTGGGAACCAAACCAATTGGCTTCAAGTGGGTCTATAAGAACAAGTATAAAGCTAATGGCTCACTTGACAAGCACAAATCCAGGATTGTGGAAAAAGGTTTTGCACAAAAGGAAGGGGTCGATTATGAGGAGACTTTTGCCCCACAGCAAAACGGGCTATCGTCCAGACACTCTTTGCCCTAGCAGCTCAGAACGGTTGGAAAGTCCATAAAATGGATGTAAAAACTGCTTTCTTGAATGGAGATCTAAAAGAGAATGTTTTTATGTCCCAACATGAAGGATTTTCTATAAAAGGACATGAACATAAATTATGCAAACTTGTGAAATCCTTGTATGGCCTCAAACAAGCACTGCGAGCCTGGTATGAAAAACTAACTAAGCATCTTCTGAAACTCAATTTCAAACATTATGATCTTGATGATGCAACTTTGTTTATTAAGAAGGTTGGAAAAACAATTATATATCTTGTGGTATTTGTAGATGATATTTTGATGACAGGGAATAATGAGAGCTACATTGCATCCATAAAGAAGGAATTGAGGAAAGGTTTTGAAATGACTGATTTGGGCTATGTTCATTACTATCTTGGTATTGAAGTAACACAACATCCAAAGTCCATATTCCTTTCTCAAAATAAGTACACTGGAGATCTGTTGAACAGGTTTCGAATGACTGAATGCAATCGAATGACTACTCCAATTGAACAAAACTTAAAGCTCACATCCATAGAAGGAAAATAATTTGAGGATGCAACAAAGTATAGACAACTTGTACGAAGTCTCAACTACCTAACTACTACCAGACCAGACATTTTGTTTGATGCTGGAATCCTCTCCAAGTTTATGCAAAAGCATTGTGAGGGACATTGGTCTACTACAAAAAGAGTTCTAAAGCACTTGAAGTGAACTCAAGACTTTGGAATCAAGTATACATAGGTGGGTGACTTCAGCTTGATTGGATACTCTAATTCAGACTTCGATGGAGACAAAGAAACTGGGGTGTCTACTTCAGTTTATGCTATGAGTCTTGGATCAGGAGTTGTCTCCTGGAGATCACACAAACAATCAGTTTGAGCATATTCCACAATAGAAGTAGAATATGTGGCAGCAGTTGAGGCAACAAAAGAAATTGTGTGTCTAAGGAAAATTATGGAAGATATGCTGGTAAAACAAGTATAATCGACTCCACTCATTATTGACAATAACTCAGCAATAAAGTTGGCCAAGAACCCAAAGTTCCATGATCGAATGAAGCACATCAATACAAAATATGATCTCATTCAACATCATGTTGAGGCAAAAACAATCCATCTTTTCCATTGTTCCACTAATCAGAAGATTGCATACATCTTCACCAAAGCACTTGGAAGAGAAAATCTTGAGAGATTCAAAATGATGCTTGGACTCACCTACATCCCTTCAGATTAAGGGGGGAATGTTGACACCTAATCATAGGGATTGGGTGAACAACTATAATTAGTGTAAATAAATAATAGAGAAAATGAAGAGTCATCTGGAGATGAATTGAATAGTCACTCCCTCTTGTATATAATAATGAACAACCTGAATGAATAATATGATTACATTTGACGAGTTACCTCCTGGTCTAACACGTCGATAGACATGTCGTCGGGCCTTAAGCATGGTTAATGGGTTTGCTATGTTTAAATATGATTTCATTATTGTTACAAGGTTGTTGCCATATAACCTTCCGGTCTGATCCCGCCTGCTTAAACTTGGTTATTATGTTAAAATTTCCCTAGTTTTGAGGGATGCCACCATGCTTATATATATGGTTGTTATGTCAGAAAAAGGTAGGGGGAGTCAACAGATAGTTCATAAGCACATGCACGCAGCAGACCCTGACCCTGGTAGCAGGCCGTACCTCACCTTAAGCAACAGGGAGGTTCCAAGAGGTTGCAAAAGGCCTAATTATCCAAATTAGGAGTTTGGATAGGCATTTTTGCACTATTTTTCGCTAGGCATTCAGTGGTACTATCTGTTTCTGAAGCTAGCCTCTCCATTCTCTTCCCATCTTTCAGCTTGGAGGTATATGGGTTGTAATTTCTTGTTGCTTATACTTTTATCTCTTTTATGCCACTAACTGAATAAAGGCCTCCCCACTATTGAGCAGGGCCCGGAGACGTAGTCTACATTGGATGAACTCCATAATCAAATCATTGTTTCATGGTTTTCAAGTTCTTCTAATTATTTCTGCATTGTTTACATGCTTTTAAGTTCCATAGTTAATTAACTCTGCTATATGTAATTCCGATCCATTTGTAAGTAAAATATCTTGGATCAAGTTTGGTATCAGAGTAGGTCTTTGTAGATGTGAATTGCATGAGTTTATGCTAACACAGAACAAGCTATGAAAAGGAGAAGGAATGCTTAATTACTTTGATCCTAAAGCAGGACGTGCACAGCGAAGAAGAAACATGGTTAATGACGAAGCTCGTTGGGAAGAGGGACAAAATTTCCACAAGGTATTCTACCATATGGCAAGAAAAGTAGAAACATTGTTCGCAGAGTATGAGAAGGAGCTTGCACATGAGAAGAAGGATTTCGATGACCATGGGTCAAAAAATCATGAATATGGTGGAGAAGATCCTCCTCCCTCTCCTTCTTCAAGTGATGGTTCTCATCACTCTCATTGAAATTCCAAGAAGACATCTAAGAAATCATTCTTCAAGTTAGACGTAAAGTTTGACCTGCTCATGTACAATAGAGAGTGTAGAAAAACTTAATAATCAGATAACATAGATAGAGGTTTATTGCTAGATCCAATAGATTGAAAAAGATGAGGTGAAAGTCCAGTTAGAATCTCTTCTACTCAACGGCACTACTCTCATTTGGTTGGAGAGAAAGTTGTAGAAGGGAAGCACAAAGTCAGGTAACCTTCTTTCCTCTTGGTCTAGTTTTATTTATGCATTGAAAGACCAATTTTACCATTTGGGTTATAAACAAAAGGTACTTATGGAATGGAAATATCTAAGGAAAGGTAAGGTCTAAAATGTGTAAAGCTTCACTGAAGAATTTCTAAAACAAACACTGAATCTGGGCATCGCATTAGATTCACCCGAGATTGTAACTAAGTATGTTGGTGCACTACATAATTACATAAGACACTCACTATTATTGTTCAAGCCTACTGAAATCGATGCAGTCAGTGTAAACGCTATTCATCTTGAAAGACGAGGAAAGAATGATAAAGATGATCAAGCCAAGAAGATGCCATTCAAACCCCAGCATGGAAATTTCTAGAAGAAAGGAAAATGGAAGGATAAGAAGACTGTTATAGCGAAGAAAGGGGACGGAGCAACATCATCTTGCACTCATTTCAAGAAACATGATCATGATGAGGACTAATGTTGCACGCTGCATCCAGAGTTGAGACCGAAGAGATTCGGTGGAAAGGGGAAGAAGAAGACAGTGGCAATAGTGCAGGACCTTGGATCAGATTCTAGGGATGAGCCATTGATCATAGGCATGGGCATAAGAGGTACTCCTTCTATTAATGATAATTATGATTCGGTTTCAAGTACTAGTTATTTAAATGAGCATGTAAGTAATGAGCAAAAGAGAATTGATTTATTCCACATTACAGTTGTCATAAAACATATAAAGGTGGAAACCCTATTTGATTTAGGTTCCCAAGAAAACTTAATCTCAAAGTCCTTAGTGAAAAAGTTAGACCTTGAAACTAAGCCTCATCCGAGTCCATACCCGCTTGGCTGGGTAAGAAATAAAGCCAAATTGTATGTCACCAAGAAATGTAGGGCCAATTTTCTATTGCTTGTAAATTAGTTGATGAGGTAGAATTAGATGTCGTGCCTTTGGAGATCTATGGAATCATCTTGGGAAGCCCATATCTATACGACAAAAAGGTCATTTTCTTTTGGCATTAAAACAAATACCACCTCACAAAGGATGGGGTAGAGTATATAGTTAGAGCTCATCATACAAAAGTTAATGCTAGCCTTGTAAGCATGAGACAAATTAAACGACTGGTTAATTCCAACAAAGGGTGCATGCTTATGGTAGTGAGAGCGAAAGAGGTCGAGATGGCTGACGCTGTTAAAGGCTGTAATCCTAATCATAAGAAAGAATTATTTGAAATTGTTTCTATTTATGATGGAATATTTCATGAACTGAAAGGATTGCCCCCTAAATGGGAAATCCAACATGAGATCCATTTACAACAAGATGCTCCTTTACCGAATTTTGGCATGTATTGGATGGCTTCTATCGATATGGAGGATACCAAGAAATAGGTGTAGGAACTGTTAAATCAGGGATTCATTAGACCGATTTCTTCTCCTTATGGCTCACTGATCATGTTGGTACCTAAGAAAGATGGCACATGGATACTGTGCGTAGATTATAGGACGCTGAACAAGATCACAGTAAAGAATCGATACCCTCTCCCTCGCATTAATGAATTGTTAGATCAATTGAAAAATGATGTTTATTTTACAAAGATGGATTTGCATAGTGGTTATCACTAGGTTAGAATTGCAAAGCAGGACATTTAGAAGACTGCATTCAAAAACAAATAGGGGTTGCTCGAATTGATGGTGATGCCATTCAAACTATGCAATGCTCCAACCACGTTTATGAGGGTAATCAATGATTTATTTAGGAATTTTCTTGATCATTTTGTTCTTGTTTATCTGGACGATATTCTTGTGTACAATAGGACATGGAATGAACATCTGTGCATATAAAGAAAGTGCTTGATGTTCTGAAGAATGAGAAGATATATTTGAAGCTATCGAAGTGTCAGTTTGGGAAGACTTCTCTAATTTATTTAGGTCAGATTGTCGGTAATGGACAATTAAGGATAGATATATCTAAAGTGGAGGTGATTATGAATAGGCCTGAGCCCACAAATGGTACAGAGGTTTGAATTTTTCTGGGCACGGTACAATATTGGAGAAGGGTCATTACAAACTTCTTCGTTATTGCAGCCCCTTTCCATGCATTGACTAGTGTGAAGTAGGCCTTTCAGTGGGGAGGAAAACAACAGAAATCCTTTGACACACTAAAAGAGAAGATCAACACAACACCAGTGCTAGCCTTACTAGACCTTCAACAACCTTTTGAAATTGAAACATATTCCAACAGATATGCCATGGGCGTTGTATTCATACAACAAAGAAAGCCTATATGTTACCATTCAAAGAATTTCTCATAGGCTATTGTGACCTATCCCACGTATGACAGGGAGTTTTACACCTTGTTCTAGAGTGTAAATAATTTGAAACACTATCTGATTAGCAAGGAGACCATCATCCATATGAATCACCAACCTTTGCAGTATCTTTAGTCACGGACCAAGCTTCAGCAAGCCCGTCACTTCATATGGATGGGATTCCTCCAACAGTTTCATTTGGTGATAATATACAAGAAGGGTTCCAACAACAAAGTAGTAGATATTGTTTCTCACCCTAATATTTCTGCATCTGTAGTTTTGCAAAATGTTTCTTTATTATTAGAAAGTTATGCTAAATAGTATGCTAACGTTAGTGATTTTAAAGAAATATATGCAAAACCGACTCGTGGATCATAAGTGGACAATTATTACTTGTAGGGAAATGTATTGGACCACCTTGGCAAACAGTGCATACCTAGTGATTAAAGGGTTCATGTAATCAGAGAGGCTCATACCTCTCTCATGTTTGGTCATTTCCAATTGGCAGAGGTTTTGTTTTTGGCCTCATATGAAAAACATTGTGGCTCGCTTTGTAAAGGGTTGAGTGTTGTGTTCTATTCCAAAGCCTTCTAATAGAAAACTTGGGCTCTACACACCACCTCCTATTATGTCAGATCGAGACTCTCATTTTCTTGGGGAGTTTTGGACCAGCTTGTGGAGAATGATGGACACTAAGCTAAAAAGATGTACGAAATTTCATCCATAGACCGATGGATAGACAGAGGTTATCAACAGCACTGTGGTACACTTGTTGCAAGGATATTGTGGGAAACATCCCAAGTTATGGGATGAATAGATTCCTTATGTATATCATGCATACAATCGATCAGCACATTCATCTAAATAGAGCTCACCATTTGAGACATGTTTTGGCTATCTACCTAGAGATCCCTTACACATGGTCTTTGGGAAAGAGGAGGATAGAAATGGATGAGATGATAGGGACAAAGCATAGAAGTTCATTCAGCGGATATAGGTGATTCATCACGCAGTACAGGAGAAGTTAAGAAAAGTCAATCTCAGTATAAAGCTTGACATGATAAACAATGAGTTGACCATTAGTTTCAAGTTGGGGACAAGGTATGGATCCAAAAAAAGCAATGATATAATGAAGGGAGAAGGGAAGAAGTTGAGACCCATATGATATGGTCCCTTCACCATATTGGAAATGATTGGAAACAATGATTTTCGTCTTGACTCGCCTTCTTATATGCAGATGTACTTAGTGGTAAATGTAGAAAACATGAAACTTTATGAACCTCCATTGACTATGGATACCAAGGACATTACACAGATTCCTACAGTGGATGATTTTGCACCAGAGTATCTAGATAAGTTGCTCGAAGATATCATACTCGACCAAAAACTAGAACTTCACAGTGGGGAGATGTGGAGTATATCTGTGTTGGATTCAAAGGAATGCATCCAAGAAAAGCTCGATGGATGGAGAAGGTAAAAGTGAGGGAGAAATTTCCTCACTTGCCAATTGAATGAAAAGTATTTTGGTGGTCCAAATGCTCTTAGTGGGCAGGATTGATCCAGGAGGATCCTAGAGGATTGATCGAGGTGAATCTTCAGAAAAGTACCAGTGGCATGGTAAAAGGCTCAATACTCAAAGTGGCAAAATCTGGATAAACTTAGCATCGGATCGAAGTGCTCATCATCCTGATTCCAACGGTGTGAACGACACTCAAATCCGAGTCCAAATGGTGAAGTTTGAGCAAGTCAATGTTTGAGTTTGACTTTTCTAGGTGGTAGGATAATATGACATGGAAAAAGTCTCAGCAAATGAGGGAGCACCACGTGGCAGGTTGCCACTGGGTCCGTACATTGCATATCAGTGCAAGAGGAAGAAGAAGCTTAAGAATCGTCCCCGAAAGGGTCCCGACTGCGATTGCGATATCGCATATCGTAGGTTAGAGATGGAACAAGCATATGAATCAGCCCCAATGATGTCCAGTTGCGATGCAGTATATATTACATTCACACTTCGCACGTGGGGAGTGGTAGAATGGAGTGACACCCCAACACACGCTGATTGCGATTTGTGGGGAGGATTTGGACCCGATATGCTATATGTTGTGGTTTATAAATATTGGTGGGTCTGCCACATCGTAGAGCATAGAAGTTGGGTTGATATGTTGATGGGTTCCATGTCAATTACAATTTGCGGGGAGAATCCGACCTGATATGTTATATGTTGTGGTTTATAAATCTTGGCGGGTTTGCCATATCGTAGAGTGTTAAAATTGGGTTGATTTCCATGCCAATTGTGATTTGCGAGGAGGATCTAGACGCAATATATTATATATTATTTTCTATAAGCTAGTGGATCCATAGATCGCAAAAGTGTATGTTGTATTGGCTTTGGATTGTCCATTGATAGTTAAAAGCATTGATAGACATGCCATCAGGCCTTAAGTGCGGTTAATGGGTTTGCTATGTTTAAACAGGATTTCCATATTTTTACAAGGTTGTTGACATATAACCTTTCAACCCAATCCTGCATGTCTAAACTTGGTTATTATGTTAAAATTGTCTCGGTTTTGAGGGATGCAACCATGCTTATATATATGATTGTCGTGTCGAAAAAAGGCTAGGAGAGTCAATAGATAGTTCAGAAGCACATGCATGAAATAGACCCTGACCCTTGTGGCAGGTCAGACCTCGCCTTGAGCAATAGGGAGGTTCTGAGAGGTTGCAAAAGGCCTGATTATCCAAATTAGGAGTTTGGATAGGTGTTTTTGCACTATTTTTCGTGAGGAGTTCAGTGGTATTGTCTATTTTCTGAAGTTGGGCTCTCCATTCTCTACCCATATTTCAACTTGGAGGTATATGGGTTGTAATTTCTTATTTCTTATAATTTTATCTCTTTTATGCCACTAATTGAATGAAGTCCTCTCAACTATTAAGTAGGGCTTGGAGACGTAGTCCAAATCGGATGAACTCCGTAATCAAATCATTGTGTCATGTTTTTTAAGTTCTTCTAATTATTTCTGCATTGTTTATGTGCTTTTGATTTCCATGGTTAATTAACTCTGTTATATGTAATTCTCATGCATCTGTAAGTAAAATATCTTGGATCAGGAGGAGTGGGATTTTAACACACAAGGATTTCAATTCACCCAGAAGTTCAGTCTCTTCTAGGGTGTGCTAGCTAGGATGGATTAGTCTCTCAGGAAAAGGGGGTGAATTGGCTTGGGGAACACTCTCTTCATTTTCCTCTTCAAGCTCCTCAGGTGGAGATGCAATTTGGTTATCTGGAAGCTCTCTTCCAGACCTGAGGTTGATTTCTTGAATTTCCACAACATAGGCAGCGTAAGATGTCTCTCCACTATAGACCTGTTGTGCCTACTTGTTGTTTAGGTTCAGATTTGGATGAGCAAGCATCTGAGGTTGCCTAGGTGGAGCAGGGCAAAGGAGTTATGGTTGAGATGGAGGTGGAGGCATTAAGTCTGGAGATTGGTTATATTGGGGCCTCCACCCCTATGATGGTGTATTCCATTGAGGTTGTGGCCGAGCATATGGCTGAAATGATTGATTGGCAGGTTGGGAATGGTATTGCAGTGCAAAATACCAGGGAGAAGGTGTGGACCATGAAGGATAAGTAGGAGGACACCAAAGGGGAATGGATGCATTATGGTTGGGGTTTTAATATGAATAGGATTCATGTTGCATTCCCTGCTAGTATTTTCAAGGTCCTTGAGGCCTCCTTTGGTTGATATAGCAAAGTTGCTCAGTCACACCTTCAATTCCTTGATACAAAAATTTAAATCTAGGGAGACAAGGGAACATGTATGTGGATTCATTCTCCTCACAGACTAAGTAAATATCTATCATATTAAATGGACATTCATTTCTAGGGTGCCTCCTGGTGCATCTAGGGAAAAAGACAACTAAGGCTCTTTCCGCTTCCACCTACTTCCTCTTAATCTGCATGGTGTCTATTTGTAGATAAAGGGTATGTAATATTTCACTCTTAAAGTATTCCAACATGTTCCCAATTTCACTTTTTATGGATGTGTTGGAGGAGAATGAATTAGCCAAAGCTTGACTAGCCCTACCGTTCTCTCTCGCTGCCCTAGAATGCTTTTTGAAAATTGTCTTGGTATCATCATAAGGCAATTGGTAGATGTCCCTCCCGATAACATGTTTAAGGTTTATAGGAGATATTCCCTGGCCCCTGTAAGAAGGACTAACTGAGTGATTCAGGATTGATGGTGCATATGGCCCTTTTGTAGTTGAGTTGGAACCTTTCCTCATAATCTTCCAAAGATTCATCATGTCCCAAGATCATTCTAAATATTTCCTCTTTGATGTCTTTGGACCTACAATAATCCATGTAGTTGTTGTTGAAGTATTGTTGTATTTGAGCCCATGTAGTAATTTTGTCCCCAGGTAAACCCATGAACCAGTGCAAGGCTACATCCTTAAGGGTGGATGGGAACAACTTCAACTTCTGGTCATCAGAGGTATAATTATAAGTTCTATAAATGAAAACAAAATCAAACAAAAAGGTATCAGGGTCCTCTAAGGTTAGGAAATGGAAGTGAGGAAGGGCAGAGGGGCTTATGTTTTTCATCCTAGCATCTCCATTAGTTTCTCTAATGGGAAAACCGCCCTCAGTTCTATTTTCAGCTCCATTTTTGTTTTCAATCCCATTTTTATTTTCATCCATGGCGTAGGTTTGTGGAATGGTTTCTTCTTCTTCCCCAGTAGGCTCTTCAAAAATCTCTAGTTGTTCGCCTAATGGGTCCTCTAGCTCACAACCACCGAAGAAGAGAGAAGGTTGGTTATTTGATGGCGTGGGGGCATTTGGAAATTTGTTTCCTAAGTTGTCTCTACTCCTACGAGGCATGAAATAATTTTTTTTTTTCTTTTAGGGGTTTTCAAAACTACTTGCAAAATGGAAAGAAAGCAGAAATTGCAACTATTTACTAAATGGAACTACTTACAAAATGGAAAGAAATAAGAAATTACAACTATCTATTGAATTCAAAACAAAAGGAAACAAGGAATTTCATCTATTTAGTCAATTTCGAATACAAAGGAAAGCACAAATTACATCTACCTAGACACCTCCTCGGAAACGACACCAAAAAGTAATGATCCCTAGTATCGCAGCAAGGATGTTGCAACTCCTAGGCCAGCCAACTTTACTTTATCAACCCGGGGTTCATACAAACTTGGAGGTGACAGTGCTATATGCACAACAGATGCAACAGTCTACTCTTGTCACTTCTCAACTACGCGATAGACCACTAGGGTTTTTCAAACCAGTCTTCTATTGACTAGGAGGAGGATGACCACTGACAGTGAATGTAAAGCTATCTTTGATGCATAAAGTAAATGCTTTCCTATGTTAAGGAAATGAAAGTGCTGAATAGAAAATACTATGAAATGACATGAAACTACCTAGCTAAGAATTAATACACATTACTTTGTAGAAGAGACCTAATTTAACCTTGCATTCTATCATCTAGCTATCTGGACTAAGTAGACATGGAAATTATCCTAACATTGCTATGACTAATGTATGCATGCACTAGCTAAATATTGTAGAAAATAGCCTTTTGATTTTCAATTTAGAAATGTAAATTCCAAGCTAAACAAGTTGATCTTTTGCAGGGGAGGAAGGTATGGGAAAATAGGTCGAAAATGACATTGAGGTTTATTTAGGTCAATCTTAAGGCATACCCTAGGCTCTAATAATCATTTATGCCCAAAATAGTCAAAAACAGGCTGCTACAGGGTTTCCTGTAGTTGCTACAAGATTTCCTGTAGTTACCACAGGATGTTCTGATTTACTACAGTGAACTTAGATGAAAGGTGTGGGAAGGTAGGAAAGGTGAAAGGAATTGTTGGGAAGATGTATGATGGTGGCCTAAGGTATGGGTAATATGCACCCTACCCAAGGGTCAACCCAACTCTTCAGGATGGTTGGATTTGCTCAAGGTGGTCGTCCATGCTGGCTACAAAATAGAAATATGAATTAGTGGTTGGTAAGATTGAGCGAGGGGTGTAGAAGACTTATATGAGACTGTTGGAATGAGTTCCTCCTTGCAGATCAACAACTCTTGCAACAACAAATTTTATTTTCTTCATTCATGGACAACTTTATATAAATTTGGAAAAGATGAGTTGAATTTGAGAAACTGATTTATTGATGGCTAATGGCTTAAATCTATGGAATGGAATGCTTTCTAATCTACAACAAACTCAAGAAACCAAAATGACAATTGCAGGTTCTTCTAAGAAATCATCAACAATGATCTACTCAACAAGAAATCCTAAGCTATGTACTAACCAAAAGATAAATTTGTTTTTGGGGATGTGAGAGTGGGGCCGTCAAACCATGATCCCATGAGGGAGATGAGGATGAGGCCACTATCACAAGATTTTCTAAAGTCTTTTCTTTCACTATTATAACACTGATCTACTTCTCCAACTAATGGAAGAAAAACTAACCAATCATTCAAAGACTTGTAAATTAAACAAAGGAGAGATAAATTCAGCAGCTAATCTATGATTCTAATCTAAGATTACATTTACAAAAAGAGGAACCTATGTTGCTAGGGTTGGGCCCTAATGCAAGATCTTCAACCCTCTAAGTTAACTCAGTGCTGGATCAAATAAAACCTTTTCATTATCACCAAAATGTCAAAAATAACATGAGAATAACAATCACAATATCTTAGCTCGAAATTGCATCTTGAATACAATAAAAAGTTGAATCCTAATGAGGCCCTAGGACTTCTTATTTATACAACTGAAGCTACCAACAAATTCCTTAAAATTAGGGAGGCTTGGGTCCCAATGTCGAGATTGACATGTCTTCAACTATCACTGGCTTGGTTGCCAATGAACTCGGTGGGCTTGGCTTCTTGTAACTCTGAGCTAATGAGATCTGGTGGATGAATATTCGAGTGATTGAGGAGTTAGGGAGGGAGAATAAATCTCCTAAAATCCCTCTTTCTTGTCTACTTCTAGTTCCTGCACTTAAATTAGCCCAAAACTACTCCAAATCCCGCAACTAATGCAAATTAGGCCACATGACATAACATCTCACCTTTACCCTTCTCACTAAGAAAAATATAATAAATTATGTAAATAAATGTGATAAAAGATGAT
This sequence comes from Pinus taeda, assembly GCA_000404065.3. NCBI lineage: Eukaryota > Viridiplantae > Streptophyta > Pinopsida > Pinales > Pinaceae > Pinus > Pinus taeda. The sequence goes on along the minus strand of APFE030078895.1, from coordinate 256,362 downwards.
TTTAATAAGCTTGAGAGTGGCATTAACGCCCATATAATTTACCTATTGATGAGCCACATCAAGAAGTATGACCCCAAACGAAAGGGTTGCAGAGCAGTGATTGAGTTGATCAATAACACGTAGGTTAGGCTTACATGTTACCTGACCATAGGAAAGGCAAGTCGACATTATACTAAAGGTGAATGTTGCCTCAATTACATATCTATCATGAAATTCTATATTGAGGGTGAGCGATTGAGTTGGTGCAAGTTCTTGCTAGATGAGTTGTTTGCCACATGTGAAGAAGTCTACAAGCAAGGTCGTTATTTTATCTATGGCTATTTTTTTATAGCCATTGCCATGATGATATAGTGTGCTCTTGAGGGTCAAAATTTGGCTAAGATTGCAGATGGTGAATCCTTTTCTCTCTCTTATATGCCATGGAAAGTCTGGCCTAACTCTATAAACCATTCTTTCAATGAAACAACTTTTTGAGCCTGGTACAACAAGATGATTAATGATACAATGACCATCAGGATTCCTCAGTCCATGTTGGAAAAGTATTTTTATCAAATGTGTCCCAGAATCAACCATAATTACTCTATCTCTAGCCAAATGTTGTTAGCAAGGAAACATTCAGGATGAGGCCATTTCCATATTATATGAGTGAAGAAGCATTTCACAAAGTAGTTGTTTTATGACCTGGTGTTCAATGCATGAAGACATCTATGGGTACCTTTTATTCTCTTGATGGCTTTATGAAACAAATTTTTCCTTTCGATGCTCCATCATCATCCTAAAAGTGCTCAACTGTACCCGAGTCTGGCTTTCAACCTTTGTTCAAGTGGCTCCATGTGTGTTTATCTTTTTTTAATGCCATAATATCCAATGTTGATTCCTTAGAAAGTACTCTTGTCACAACCACTTCTGTTCCAACTATTATTCCTTTCCAATGTATCTCTTTCAAGCCAAAATCTCTACCTTTGGCTTCTATGGGCCTGTTAAATTTCACGCCTGCCACTACTTCTACTATTAATCCTATTATTTCCACACCTTTTGATGGCTTTTCTTTTGCATGAGAAACACTGGCCGCCCTTGCATATAAATGTTCTAATCCTTTTCATGATCCATCCACCATAGTGTATATTCCTAATGATGAACCTGTAGAGCATGTTCAACCTCCCCAAATTATCGAAGAGTGCATCGTCCCTTCACCCACCACGTCTACCCCACATACCCATGTTTCATCACCACAATCGCCTGCGCCTTCTTATGCCATCTATGATATTCCTTCAAACCATTATGATCCAGAGGACACAATTGATAATGTAGATGATATGGAGGCAGTCTCTAAACCAAAGGATACTGGGGAACATGTGAGAATTCTATAAATAGTATCATTTCCACCAATGTAACCTCTTCCTAAGTCACAACCATAAACAAGTTATCTCTCCGAAGGAGCTCTCCACTTTTGTTTAGAACCAAAGATATTGTAAGTAAGCCTTACACTTGTGCTCTTAGATTCTCAATATTGTTCCCCTACGTCCTCCATTGTTACTTGCCCAAGTTCATGCAAATCTTTAGCAATAAAAAGAAAACATGTCAGAGACCTCGCTGAGAAATTACTCTGAGAAATTTTTCATGAGTAGACAACCTCTGCAGACAATATCTCCACCTATTGATAATCTTTCTACTACAAATCTTCAACATTGGTCCTCACAACAGTTTTTCCAGTTCATCATAGCATCATCAGTACAATTGGAAGATCAGTTGGTCCTTGCAAATTCACAATATAACAATCTCACTGTCACACATGAGAAGCAACAACATGAGCTTCTTATATTTATGGAAGAGTGACATCAACTACGACTGCAAAAGGAAAATCTTGCACAGCAAATCTAGGGTATCAGCGCCAAACTTCAGCAAATATGGCCAATGGTTGCAAATCATGCTTCTCATGTACCATAGGATATTTCCTCATATGAACCAATGCAGTGTCTTAATTTCCTTGAAAGTGCCTAAATAGATTTAATTTCTACCAAATAGGACTTGCACCATATTATATCTAAGTTGCATAGTATAGTCTCTGATCCTATATAGCAATTTCAACAATAGATTTATCAAACTATAGTGCAAGGATCCAATTTTCAGTCACACTTGAATGGTAAATGAGGGGTTCATAATAAATACTTCACCAAGTGCAAAATTGGTCAGGGTTGCTTACTAAACAAAACCATCTGCTATATAAACTGCGTGAGCAAAGTAAGAAGTTGATGGAGGAAGCCCTTACTATTGCAAGCCTTGTGCAACAAAAAAGGTTCTTCAATCAGAAAAAAGAGAGAAGTAAGCAAATTCATGGGTTGGAAGAGGAGTCGAAAAAATCTAAAACTATTATCTGGGACCTTAACCCTGAAACTGAAGAAAAATATATGAAATTGTGAAAACTTACCCATGATGCAGATTTTTAATGGCAAAATTTTCTTATTTCCCACCCTGAGAAGCTTGATATAAATACCATATGTTGTTTTTTGATAAGGTTTCCACTCTATTGACCACATGGAAATATGTAATGGATGTTTATAACAATTTTAGAGGCTAGGTTTTGGATATTGTTCCAGAGTTGAGTCATTCATTTGAAGGAGAAGCATATGTACAAGGACAGAATGCGTAGACATTAGTTGTGCAACCACAAGAAGGTTAAAGCATGTAAGGAAGGGATTGAATAAAGGACAAGTCAATATACTGCGGTTAGGGCCTATTGGGTCCTCATTTTTGTGAACAATTTTGAGCAATTTTGACAGAAACGATATGAAGAAATAAGAAGCACAAGTGGAAAAGAAGATAGTTAACTTGGCCAGAAAGCAGTGCCAAAAATATGAAATTGGCAAGAAAGGAAAGAGAATATTTACATTATAACTCATCAAGGTGACAAAATAACGATTAAGCTACTAAGGTCAAATAAATTGAGCAAATTTGGACCAAGCAGATAGATCTCATCAAGTTGATCAAGTTGGACCATATCAAGCGGGCAAGGATAAGATCTAAGAGAGAAAAACTATTTATAGCCACACAAAGCAAGCTATGGAAGGAGAGGGCGAATAAAAATGGGTTGTCATGCTATCAGAATCTCAATCTAGATTCTGCATCTATATTGTGTTGCATTTTTTATGTAGTTTTAATTTTGTAGCAAGAGTTGGGATAGAGTTCTAAAAAATTCTGCAAAGTTTTTACAGATATGTGATGTAATCTTTTAGTCTCTTTGAATATGATATAAAAGGAGAATTTTGCAGGGATCCACATATGAGTTTTTATGAATTAATGTGATTGTGTTATAGGATTTATTTCAAAAACTTTCTTCTATCTTCTGTTAACCCGCCATATGTATCTGAATTTCCTTTTTGCAAGGATTACTTTGAATATCTATGAATGATTATGTCCTTAATATGTATTATATTTAAAGGAATGAATCTTGTCACTTTCTATAACCCCAAAACATCACTTGTAAGTCATGGCATGCATCGAACGTGACCTTATTTCCTTGAGGAGGATTGAAAATGCCAGTGACTTGCTATACTACCACAAACATTTTTTTTTATCTTGTGGTCGAACCTTGGGTCATTAAAATAAAACTTCTTTCCAACAATTGTGCCCAAAGTTGATGACCCAATTATGCCTGGAACAAGTTGTCCATTGACTACTACTTGGACCCCTCTATTATAGACTTGGGTGCAAAATAGGCAACAGTGAACCATGTCACCAATGTTAGGAAGAAAACCATGTCTCAAAATCTTCCATAGGGTCAGCTAGATAAGCTAAACTCAGTTGTTGATTATCGAATCTGCATAGAGGTTGCAAGAACTGACTAAGCAAAAATCATTATTAGTAATAAAACATATTTTAACTTCTCCAATTCATAAAAAAAAATGGAATTAGGTATTAAATAAACATCATAATGGTTTGGCCCAGTATCAAATTTATGCATCAAACAATCATTGCAAATAGGCTAATGTAAATGGAAAGAGACGGGATAGAAATGGTAAATCAAAGGTGAACATGTGGGAAAAATGATGTCATTTTGGAGGCCAAACAAAGCCCAAAATGCACTCCATCAATAGTGAATAGAAAAACTCAAATATTTATCCCATAGATATATATCATGGGACTTCATAAAAGGAAACATAAAAATTCATGAATTGCATTAAACAATCTCATGCACCAGCATTGCAGAACAATGTAAGATCATTCATAGCTACTTGTAAATTTCCACTGATAAAATCTTTAATTTCATAGCTCTTAGTTCAGACAATTTTATTTACAATATAGAAAAAGGGAAACTCAAGGCGGGACTATAATTTTCCACCCAGAAATAGACCTACTATAGCTATAATCACTTACAGTAGTCACACTCGAGCCAGATCCACTATCTAAGAGGAATTTATTTTTAAAAAACTTAGGAGAAAGTCATGTTCAGTACACAGAGGATAGGAAATACATATCACATTAGGTGGTTTGTCTGCTAGTGAAGCACAATAGGTTTCACAACATTGGGTGGTTAATGAGTTGTGTCAAGCACTCTAAGAGTGGTTTATCATCCCACAACAAGCACCCTAGGAGGTTTATCAACTATCTATTAGAAGGAACCCATTTTCATGTAGTTTATTAGCCCTAGATAACACCCTAAGTGGTTTCTCATCGAATCCTTGGAAAACACTCATTCTTGTTTCCTCTTGATCCTCTTTCACTTATACTCACAATTTTCCTCTTTCGGGGAATCCTATTCCCTCAACTCATAGATATTTCCAACTTTACTCATGAGCTTCACCAAGAAGAGGTCAAACCCACACAATTTTGTGCATTTGCAATTTTATCATTTCCTTAGTGTCTGTCTATGTTCCTCTTGTACTCTTCCTCTCCTTTTTCTTATGATTTGCATCATAAAATTAATTAAAGGTGTTATCTAACCCCACATGGGTTTATCTTTCCTCTTCCCTCTTAGATCATGTATATGTAGTCCCGCTCTTTAGGCCATTACATAAATATACTCTTTTAAAATTTCAAGTATCATTACATTACAAAAATCAGGGGGGGACATACCAATTGTGTCACAAATCCCACCACCTTAAAGGGAACATCATCCTTGGTGTTATTATTAACATAGAGAACAAAAAAAAACCGATCTTTACACATAACTCATACATCTCCTTATTTATCAATTAAAAGATGGGTAATGTGTCCTTATTTTCTCAATTATCTCCCAGGTGGCTTCATCAGGTCCAATGGGCTTCCATTAAACCTTGACCTTATCTATTGTCCTATTACAAAGCATGATTTGGCTCTGATCCAGGATGCATAGTGTTTCTCGTTAGAACTCTCCCTCTGGTTCCAACTATATCACATACTAGTCAATAACATCATTAATGTCATGAACATATTTCTTAGGTAAGGAAACATGAAAAAAATGTGTACTTTCACTATGGGTGGCTAGGAAAATATGTAGGACATTGGCCTCAATCTCTCTATGGTCTCAAATGGTCTGTTGTATCTAGTTCCAACTTGGAACATGAGCCCATTTTTAATGAGATTTTATTTGTCTTAAGCCAGATATAAACATGCTCTCCCACTTGAAATCCTTTATGTAGGCTTTATTAGTTTTCCACAACTCCTTTTCCTATCCTGGGACACCTTTAAATTTTGTCTGAACCTTATCATCTCTTACTCCATTTATTTTAGAAAATTTAGCCCAACATTTACTCTATTTACTGGATCATCATAATTGATAGGGGTGTTGCATTTCCTCCCATACAGTTCCTCAAAGGGACTCATTCCCAGTGAATCTTGATAGCCATTGTTGTATGAAAATTCTACCACTGGAAGGTAGTCTTTCGACTTTCTTACTTGATGCATCACATATGTCATCAAAATTCCATTTAATATTCTATTTACTCGTTCTATTTAACCATCGTTCTGAGGATGATAATTTGTTCTCAAGGCTAGATATGTTCCAAAACCAGCGAAAAATGACTTCCAAAATTTTGATGTGAACTTGGCATCTATGTCTGATATTATCCTTTTTGGTACTCTATGCAACATAATTATCTATTTCATAAAGATTTGGGCTATATTTATTTCTTTATGAGTATACTTTACAACTATGAAGTGCGATTTCTTTATTAGTATACTTTACAACTATGAAGTATCTATGTGAGCTTAAACATTCATCATAAGCTACTTCACAATGCAATGTTTGATTCTGGGGCCTCTCACAATTTGATGCTCAAATCAGTGATGGAAAAATTGGGACTAGACATAACAAGGCCATACAAGGACCTATTCTCATTTGACTCTAGTTAAGTCAGATGCTTAGGATTGATTAAAGATCTGTGTGTATTACTAGTACAGTATCCTGCCAAAACAATTCTAATGGATGTAGTAGTGGCTGATATCCCACCCAAATATGGAATGTTATTATCTAGATCATGGGGTGCCAAGCTTCAAGGATCCTTGCAACTTGACATGCCCTATGCCACCATCTCAGTCTTTGGCCAGCCAAAGAGATTATATAGGGAAACTTTGATGAATTATGTGGTTAGTAGTCAAGAAAAAACCCAAAACTTTCCCATTTATTCTATGCATTCAGACATGGATTCTTTCATCTTGTACAACACTGAGATTCATACCCCAATTGATGTTAAAATTTTGGCTTTAAGCCAGAAGGAATTCCTAGATGAAAAATCCCCAGTTCAGATTCAAGAAGTCTCTGAGAACAATCATGTAGCACTCATACAAGAAAGACCAAACGAAAATGAAGATCCAAATCTGTCTGCTAAACAAATCTTGAAAATTTCGGATAATAGCTCTAAACAAGAAATCTTATGGTATTTTGAATTTGATGGATCTGTTAATAAGCTAGGAGAAGGGGTAGGAATTTGGATATACAATATGAAGAATGACCATGCTGAAGGACATGCATATAGATTGAATTTCAAATGCACTAACAACATGGCCGAATATGAAGCCCTTCTGCTTGGGCTCAAAGTGATCAAAAGCCTAGGGGTGGATAGGATAGCAGTTTTAGGAGATTCTGATTTGATAATTCAGCAAATAAAGGGTAACTTTATCTCAAATTATCTTAGGTTGAGATCATACAGAGGAGCAACAATGGAAATTCTCAACACCTTTCTAGAATCCCAATTAACCAAAGTTCCAAGGAATCAAAATCTGCATGCTCACAGTCTAGCAACCTTTGCCAGCACATGCAAACTACCATTTAAGCCTAATCACCGATTCTCAGTTGAGATTAAACATAGGCCCACTATACCTGATAATGTAAAAAATTGGTAAGTATTTGACAGTGACTCTCAAATTAATAATTTCTTGACCCTCAAAGAAGAGTTCTCCAGCACAAAAATAGATACAAGCACCATAAGTGAAAATGATCAAACTGACACAATTGAGACACGTATTTATGCTGAAACAGCAAACCAAATTCTACATCCCACTAAGTTTGATAAAGCAGATTTACAGGAACTTGAAGAAACAAAATGTAATGATGTTATTGGAGTAGAATGTGAGGTGATTGATTTGAAGGATAATTTTTTACCTATAGGCCTAACCCCTTTAGAGGAAATTTTTGACTCAAATGACATTTCCAGGAACAATAAAATACAGCCATTAAACGCAGAAACTGAGGACTGTAATACTGGAACTGCTGAGAATCCCAAAAGGATAAAATTGTCCAAAGCCCTGCCTCCTGACCAAAAACTGAAGTATATTGAACTGTTCAAAGAATTTCAAGATTTTTTTGCATGGAGTTACGAGGACCTAAAGTCTTATGATACATTTTTTATCCAACACACCATACCTCTCCAGGAAAACCAAAAACCTTTCAAACAGAAACTTAGGAGGGTCAACTCTGTGCTCCTCCCTTTACTTGAGAAAGAAGTTAAAAGGATGTATGAAGTTGGAATTATTGCACCCATCAGATTTTCAGAATGGGTTTCAAATTTGGCGCCCACTAGAAAGAAAATAGGAGAGATTAGACTGTGTGTCAATTTGAGAAATTTGAACAAGGTCCCTTTAAAAGACAACTACCCCTTACCCAAAATGGATCACATTCTACAAAGGGTAGTGGGTGCTTCAAGGATATCACTGTTAGACGGATTCTCAGGTTTCAATCAGATCCTAATGCACCCGGATGATCAAGATAAAACTTCTTTTACAACCCCTTGGGGAACCTTCAAATATGTGAAAATGCCATTTGGACTTAAGAATGCAGGAGCAACTTTCCAAAGAGCCATGTATATAGCTTTTGCTAAAGAAATCCATGGTTTTCTAGTCATTTACCTAGATGACCTTACAACATTCTCCAAATCAGATCAAGAACACTTAGATCACCTCAGACAAGTATTTCTAATTTGCAGGAAATATGGCATATCATTAAATCCAAAGAAATCACTGTTTGGCCTAGAAGAAGGAAAATTATTGGGCCATATCATCTCCAAAGAAGTCATTAGGATTGATCCAGACATAATACAAGCTATCTTGCAAATCCCTCACCCTAGAAACATCAAAGAACTATAAGCTTTTTTGGGGAAGATCAATTTTCTAAGAAGATACATACCAAATCTGGCTGAGCAGATAAGATTGCTGAACAACATGCTGAAAAAAGATTCCAAGGTCAAGTGGAAAATAGAAGCTAAACAAGCCTTTGAAGAAATCAAAAAAGCTTTGACTCAAACACCAACCCTTACAAGCCCAAATTTTGACAAGGACTTTATCATATTGTCATTTGCATCAGAGCATACAATTGCTGATGTTTTGCTTCAAAAAGATGAACAGGGATGTGAAAAGCCCATAGCCTTTTTTAGCAAAGCACTTAGAGATGCTCCACTCAAATATCAAATCATGAAGAAACAAACATATGCACTTGTAAAGGCCATTAAGGACTTTAGAGTTTACATCTTATACTCTCATGTGATTGCATATGTGCCCAACCTTGTTGTTAAAGACATCCTAACCCAAGAGGGAATTGAAGGCAAAAGGGGCAAATGGATAGCTACCATACTAGAATATGACATTGAAATCAAACCAACGAAACTGATAAAAGGACAAGGACTAGCCAAACTTATGACTAAAACCAACTTTCAAGCCCTTGACATAAATCAACTAGATGATGAGCAAGAGATGGCGACTCCACAGATCAATCAACCCTTTTTACAATCACCTTGGTATGCTGACATATGTTTTGTATTATTAAACTTGCAAGCTCCTCTAGGATTATCCAGAACTAAGAAAAGATTTTTGAAAATATAAGCTTCCAAATTCTGTGTTTTAGATCATGCTCTCTTTTGGAAAAATCGTGAAGGTGTTTTATTAAATTGTCTAATCAAAGAAGAAATTGACAAAGTACTTAAAGAGTTTGATGCAGGGGATTATGGTGGACATTTGTATTGGAAATCAACCGCTGATAAAATCCTAAGGGCTGGATTTTATTGGCCCACCTTATTTGCTGATGTAAAGAAATATGTAACTTCTTGCCACAAATGCCAAATCTTTGAAGGCAAGAAGAAGTTGCTGCCTCTACCCCTCAAGCCCATTTCCACTAAAAGACCATTTCAACAATGGGGTTTGGAATTCATTGGAGAAATTCACCCTTCATCCTCTGGCCAACACAAATGGACCCTTACTGCCACAGACTACTTTACCAAGTGGATAGAAGCCATTCCTTGTAGGCAAGCCAATGACTCAGTAATCATGCAATTTTTAGAGACCAATATCTTGTCTAGGTTTGGCTATCCTGAGAAGATTATAACAGACAATGTTGTTGCTTCTAAATCCAAAAGAATGATCAATTTTTGTCATAAATACCACATAACCTTGGGTCACTCCACAACCTATTACCCTCAAGGCAATGGTCTAGATGAATCCTCCAACAAAAGCCTCATCAACATCATTAAGAAAGTCTTGGAGGAGAACAAGAAAAACTGGCATAAAAAGCTCATGAATGCATTATGGGCAGACAGATTGACTACTAAAAGATCCATTGGAACAAGTCCCTATGAATTGGTTTATGGTATGGAGGCAGTGTTCCCTTCTTCTTTGGGAATCCCAGTGATAAAGCTGCTGCAAGAAATACAGGAAGAACCTAATGATATTCAAAGAAGGATTAATCAAACAATTCATTTACAACAAACTAGGGAGGAGGTATATCAAAGAGCTCAGGTTTTACAAGAAAAACTTAAAAATATATTTGATAAAAGGACCAAAGCAGAGGATTTCTACATTGGAGACAAAGTTTTCAAGTGGGATTCCAGAAGAGAAGATAGGGGAAAACATGGAAAATTTGGTTTCCTGTGGAAAGGACCTTATACTATTCAGGCAGCACAAGGAAACAACACCTTCTTTTTGAAAAGCCTGGATAATACAAGCGCAGATGATGGGCCAATCAATGGTCTAATGCTGAAGCACTATTTCGGGCCAGTTTGTTGAAGATATCAACACTTTAATTTGTACATAACAGTGTTTACTTTCTACAGTTTATTACAGCAATAAGATAGGAAATAAGGTGTAACAAATTTTGAGGGAAAGGCAAGGAATTGTGCCACCTTTTGGGATTACATTTTGAATTTATTAGAAGAAATTTAAGAGGGAGACTTGGGAGCTCTAAAAATGATGACAAGTATTCAGATAGACTACCCAAAGCAAATCTACAATATAGATATTGCAGAGGTACAGTTTTGGTTGCAACAAAGGAACATTTTCATAAAACAACAAGAACCGAGTATAAGGCCATATGACCTGCTGTTCTTGACTTTTCACCAAGAAAAGCCATCCCCAAGTGGAGCCACTATTAGGTTCCTATACCAATAGGCTTCATTTTTCATGATTGATTGGAGAAGTGCCAAATATGTTCATCCTTTCCATACTGAAAAGGTTCCATATTTCGAAGAATTTCACTATGTACAGTTGCTTGACTCTTATCATAGTTCATGAATGGCCAAACAGCTTAATCTTGGCCAGGTTCATATTTCAATTTACTTGTCTTAGAATAGAGAATAAAGGTCTGTCCAAACAGTTCAAGCTTAGCAGATGAGTAGTCAGGTAGAGAAGCAAAGGGTCCCAATAGCTAAATCTGAGACCTTGGAAGAGATAAGGGTAAACTTAGATAGGATGGCAGCTAAAAGAAAAAACAGATTCAGGGTTTGCTAGTTCAAGTGCACCCAGTGAAAATGAAGAAAAAATGTTAGGAGTAATAGGATGGGTAAGCAATTTTGGGGTTGCAGAAGCATGATTATGGGTAATTTTGTCCCTTAAAGGTGAGTTATCTCATCACTATCATGATCACCATGGCAAAGTGTGGTGACAAATCAGGTGTTGCATGTCTAACTCCCCCTCATTTCCCTCACAGCAATCACTCACTAACCTCCCTCCAAGGACACTGAGATCTGCTCAGTACTCCTAGTTTACTTCATTTCAGGAAAAAGACTAAGTGAAAACTCCGTTTTGACTTAAGAAAAGAAGCCACATTTCTTGTGTAAAATATTGATTTTCTCCTAAACCTAAACTATTCAACTCTGCTAATAAAAACCCTCTCATTTCCCTAAACCTAAGTTCTTAACTCTACAACTTAGTTCTTCCCTTCATAAAGCCATATTAACATGTTAACTTTATTATATAATTCTTATGTAAATATTTCCCCACCCCTATTATACTAAATACATAAAAAACCCAAAATATTTTAATATCCCTCCCCTCGGCTAAAGTTATAGCCATATTTAAATTTTGTCGGGAGTTATTGGTCTACCCGAGGCCAATAATAACCATCCACGCGCTCCCTCGGGATTTGTGTGACATTTGGTTAAACAAATAACCAACCCACACTGCAAACCATACAGAAAAACACACCCCGTGCATGAATATTAAACTTTGATTAACACTGGGGTGATTAATTGTTAATCCACCCGACAGCCAATGGAATTTGCCCCAATGCTAATTAATCCACTGTTTAAAAACTCAACCCACGCGCCATAAGCCTACACCAGCTCCATTAAACATTAACCATTGGATCAAGGCCTGAAGATCGGACGGTGCGCATCGATATTGGAACCCTTTTGGTGTCCAAAAATTACCACGTGATGAAAAGCAGTTTCACCGCCGTACCACGGGACACGTGTCACCCGCCCAGGGTCATCGCATCCCCTTTGCTCGAAACCACTGCTGCCCCAAAAGCGATGCGAGGGATACCATTTACCTTCCTCGCTGAGACCCTGATGATGTCATCCTCTGACGTCACCTCCACGTCAGTGCCCATGTCATCTTTTGTACCCCGCTACACGACAAAAATTTTATGTCATGATGACATCATCACAAAAAAGCGCCAAAAAGCCCACAAAGCCAAGTTTTTTGTCAAAACTCATGAAACTGGTTGTTCTTTGTCCATTTCCATGTGTTGTTTTGCGTAACCTATGCATGTAAACTACGATGAATTTGCCACCAAAACTCCAATTCGTCACCCCGACCACTACAGTTCGGCATCCTGCTCTGCAAATCATCATCCAACCAGCAAATTACCCTTGGGTGCCTCGCAAAAACACAAGTATTTACTTCATTTATCTCCAAACCATATGTATTTCTGGTTTTTCTCTGAATTGCATTCGTAGAGCCAAAAATCGAGCAAACTCAGTCCATAATTCTTGAAAAATACACCCCAACCATACTTGTTTGCCCATATTTTACAAAAAACTCAACCTTTGCAGCTTAAAATATAGCGAGCCAATTGTAAACACATGCATATGCCTAAAATCGGTTCCCAAGCCCCTGTTTTCACTTTCCTCTGCAAATCTTCCAAGAACGCGCCCAAATTCTAGCTCAAATCATCAAGTTGCTCTCAAAAAGTGCACTATTACCGTTGTTTTTTCCATTTTACCGAAGGAGCCCTGCAAACAACATTTTCACTGTGAGATTTACCCAACAGATTAAAATTCGAATTAACTTCATTCTGCCATTAAGTAAGGAAATCCTCAGAGCCATTATTTTATCTACTTTTACTACACATACCCCAATTCCCAATTGAAAAATCACAGAGAGTTAAGCAATGGAGGCTCCTGTGGCCCTGAATGTTGCACCTCTCAATGCTCCACACAAAGAATTGGAGTGGATACCTCTAGCTGACAGGGATTTCCAAATTAATGACTTAACTGGTGACAAGCCTCACCTCCAAGATTTTTTTGAAATTAGGAATAGCTACAAGAACAATGTTGATGTCTATGGAATTTGGGAGTCCAGCATGCCCATGTACTACCTCCCTTCAGTGAATGTATTCCCTGACCTCATCCACCAATGCCATGCCAATTATGAGACCACTCAAACAGCATTCATGTCCCCTTCTGGAAATGTCCTCTTTTATATCACCCCCGAATCCATCAATGAGATGCTACACTTCAAGCCAGCTCACCCTCTGACTCCTCTTTCCTTGGTACTTTTGCTTGACCAAGGTGGCAAATTGCCTAGCTCAGAGATAACCAGATTGACTCAATTGTTTATGAGACCAGATTGCCAGCACATAGGCCCACCTCCTTATCTAGATATTTGGTTCACTGAGGCAGGAAGATTCATTATAAACATGATATCCTACATCTTAGGATTTAAAACAAGTGAGCATGTTGATGAGACCACCTTGGTTCTCTTGTCTATTTTTACTCCAGGATAGCCCCCTGCTGTCAAGTATGATTATGCCACTTACATAGCTGATAAGATCCATGAGAAATTCATGAGCATGGACAGAGAAAGAGTATTTAAATACACATCATACATATATCATTTGTTGTTGTACCATCAACCAGATAGTTTTCAAATTTCCCTCAGAATATTGGATTGCAAAGGAGAGAGAAGGTCTATAATTTTTTGGACCTTAGTCTTCCACCATGTTTACTACTCTCCTTATACTTATTGTGAGTTTATTGATCTGTTCATACATCTAGCCACCTCTTTAATGATGAAAAGTCCTCCAAATAGACTTTCGAGTGAAATGCAGAAAATTTTGCAGCTTTCCAAAAGCTACAGCATAGGTGACTAGTACTTTTACTAGAATCACACCGAAATCCGAATCTATGGCTTTGAACTGTGCCCCTACAAGCTGCCCAAATTTGTGCCCATGAGGCTATTTGCACTAGAATAATTCAGGAAGTTCATCCATGCAAACATAATCCATTTTTGTGAGGCCAAGAAAAAGGCACAACTCAAAATAAGAAATCAATTGGGCCCTTTCATATTCAATAAAAGGGAAGCCTGGGAGCAGGCTGACAAGATCTTAGGGGAGCAACTTAAGCTGAAACAAAGTTTTTATTGGGCACCATATGACCCCGGTCATTTCATAAGCTATAGAAAAGTCAAACACAACCTGGCACCCTATGTTCATCACAAGATCCCTGAGATTCAACAATATGCTAATCAACAAGAATGGATAGAAGGCACATTAGTTGAAGTAATTATTGAGGAAGAGAAATTGGAAAAGGCCATGAAAGGGCTTGAAAAAACGCTTGACCTAGACTCTTTTGGACAAGTATCTTTCAAGCTGCCTCAGTGCATAGGAGGTGATACATCTTTTGCTGAGACCTCTCAACAGCCCTCACAAAAGGCTAGTGCAGCATCAGATAAGGGCAAGCAGGTAATAGATTCAGAACATGAAACAATGGAAGACCAGCCAGACACATCAAAAGAACAGGGTCAAGGGCAAGTCCCCCCAGCTCAAACCAAGGCACCAGAGGTACCAGTACTACAAACTCCTCAAAATGAGGAAAAGAGTAAGAAGAGAGACAGAGAAGAGGGTACCCCTACCAGTGGATCAACAGAACCACTAAGAGAAAAGAGGCAAAGGGTAAATCCTTATTCTGAGGAGGAATTTTTAGAAGAAACCACAGGCAGCATGAGAGTTGAGGGAAGGACTGGACAGCAGTCTCCTCCAATGATGGATACATCAGCTAGCTCATACCAGCAAGAGCTAGAGGGACAACACAATGTGGAGGTCTCATATACCAGGCCACATGGCAAGCAACAAAGCAAGCAAGGCTCGGACATAAAGAAAGCATTTACTGAAATAAAGGCAGGAAATGAGCCAATAAGGATCCAACTTTATAATCAATTGCTAAGACTGGCTCCCACAAATCAACAAACGTTAATGGCAGCATATGATATACAAGAAGGAAAAATGACCCTGAGTCACTTCAAGCCCACAATGCAGCAGCCACAGTCAGCTGCTGATTATATTAGGACCAATCTGGAAGTTCTTTCCAAAGACATCCATCCAATGGACCAGATTGAATTACATAAACAAACTAGAGAAATGGTGTACTCCACCTTGGCAAACAAAACATTATTAGCTTACAAATTGCAGAATTCATTGCATAATACCTCTGCCCAATTAGAATTGGAAAAAGCTTCCTCCTTAGCAAATGATAACAGGATTAAGTCCTTAGAAGAAATTATCATTGAGCTGGGACATAATCCCAAGGATGAAAAAGGCATCAAAGCACTAATAAAGAAGAAGGAAGAGGACATTGCAGCCCTCAAAAAACAATTAAAACTGCCAATTACAATGCATCCACAAACTACAGATATTGCACAACAAAAAGAAGAGGAAGACATGATGAGTTTACTAATGAGGATGAATGAGAGATTAGTAGAAACAAAGTAGACCTTGGAGAAAGAAATGAAAGAGAAGCAGGGAGAGTCGACCTCCTAGCCACCTGAAACAGCTCCAACAGTTACCACTACCCCTCCGACGGTCACAACAGCAATCCCTCCTACTATCCTAGCATCAACAACAAGTACATCAGCCACAGATGCTTCAGCGGTAGCAACAACAATAGTACCAGATACTAGCATGAAGATGGAAGAGACGATGAAGGAAATAAAGGAGTTAGAACTCCAAATGGCAGAGCCCAAGGAAGCCAAAGAAAAACTGGCCAACTTAGAGGTAAGTTATGACAAATCTAAGATAACAGTGGCAGAGAAAACCAGAGAGGTAAAGGCCTTAGAGAATAAGGTGAAATCCTTGGAGAAAGATCTCACCCTTCAAAAACCTCTAGCAGAAATTAAAACAATTTTGTGGACCAAAATTGGCCAGTCTATCATTGATCAATGGCAACCAATTCAGACGATCCATGAACAAATTGAATTGATAGAAAGGGCCCAAGTAGAGATTCAAAAGGCCAGAGAATCATTGGGAAACATGTCTGAGCAGGCCAATAGACTAATTCATTTTTTGAACACTCACACTAGGGAACAACTAGCAGCTCTGGAGATCAAGGACAGAATAGACACTATTTTGGCAGTGAAAAGGGTGCTAACCATTAGGAATTTTGTACAGAATCTGGAAAGAAAGTGCCAAGAAATGCAGATGGAAATAAATGCCTTTATAGAGAAGTTTACAATCTTGTAGCAGAAGGGTCTACCCAGTTTGTTAACCAGCAATGAAAGACTATTAACACATGAACAATATGCTCACAGGGTAAATACATATGTTGCAAATCAGATTACGGCATCATCAAGCACTTCACAAGACACAGCACCCCCCTCTGGACAGAGCTTATATGACAAGTTGAAAAATCTGCTCTATATCGAACATCAAATAAATCATCTTTTTGAAGTCCAGCCCAACTTCTACAGGTACACTGAAGCCGATGAAACATTAATAAAATTGCAAAGACACCAGTTGCCAACAGATCAATGGTGGTAGAGCATGTTGGAGGTTTTACCAAGGTAATTCTAATTTTTCTTTATCATCTGCATTTAATCCAGTGTCAAAACACGTGGCACGTGTCATAAAGGTGAAGACAACAGAGAAAGGCAGTATACACTCTTAGACTCCATAGCCCAATGGACTGGACTTCTCAGACTTTCACCCCTGTTTTATTGAAAATCATCATCCAACAAACTTAAACCAAAACCTTGTACATCATAACTAGCCTAAAATACTTCAAAATAAAGCTAAATTATAAAGAGAGAGCCCTCTCTGGGTACAGATTGGCTAGAATCTATACCTAAAATATTGGTCTGTGGTTACCTCGGCCGTATCCCCTACTTAGAACTTTCCTAGGGGACAACCCGAGTGATAACATCATTGGCGACTCCACTAGGGGCTGAATGATTGTTTGTCACTGTTGTCTAGTTTCTAAAACTATAGATGGAGCCTGAAGTTAGCAAGGTAGCCTTTGAAACTGTGTTGCTATGCAATCACAAGAGTAGATAAAAGCTACTTCAGTCCACCTCTAGTCTAGTTTTAGGCTTTAAACATCTGTCTCAAATATTTGAGCAATTTCCTTGTTTCAAACATACCTGGAGGAAGGCCCAACGCCTTCTATATTTCAAAAGCTCCCTCCAAAATATTGTCAAAACTTGTATGCTTCAAATATTTCCAGAAAATACCAAAATATATGTTTAGAAGCTGGCTCCAAAGAAGAAAACTCGTTACACTAGGTCAAACCCAGACCCAAATCCCCCACTTATTTTTGACAATCCCAATTTGATTCCTAAGAGCCTTATAAAACCTAAAAATCAAGAGAGTTCTACTGATTCAAATCCTGAAACACTTTAGAAGAAACCTATCCAAACTCAACTTACTGCTGGAAAATCGCAAGTCCTTTCCCCTATCACTGTAGCTTCCCCTAGTTCACCATCATCACTCCAAAACCTCTTTTCCACTCCTCCATCCACAACACTTGTCTCAGCTGTTATCCCTGTGCTTCCAGTTGTCCCATTTTTACCTGTTAATATGGAAAATCGATATGCTCCCTTGCAATTACCTGCAAATCTAGGGGGCTATGCCCCAGGATTACCAAAGCAAAATCACCTATTTTGATGGTGCTGGTACTTACACAGCACAACAACATACAAATAAAATGAATGACTATTTTGAGAATTATGAAATTGATGATGATGATGTTAGGATGAAGATCTTAGTCCAAAGTTTAACTGGTGATGTTAGGGCCTGGTTTAGGGAACTCCCTGCAAATAACATTGCTAATCCAGAAGCCCTTTATCAGACTTTTTTGAATAGATGGGAGAAGAAGAAGGATCCATTACATATCCTATCAGAGTATGATAGCTTTAAAGAGGCCCACAAGAAATTGTTCAGGATTACTGTGCCAAATTTAACAATGTATAGAATGCTATCCCGCAAAATCTTAGACCACCACCAAACTTAGCCTTGATTAAATTGCCTGATGGATTTGACTTGGACATGGCTTACCAACTCAGGGAGAGAGCTCCCCCAAGCTTAGAAGACATGCAGAGCATAGCTGTAAGTGTTGAATCCAATCTGATTTCTAAAAGAAATCCGGCTAGATCTGAGAGAAGAACAACCTTTAAGGAAGAACCTTCCACATTTGAACAAAAATTAGATGCAATCATTAAAGGTATGGACAGACTAGGAGATAGAGTGGAATCTATTGAGAGAAAATCTTCATGGGAGGGCCAACCAAGCAACACTACTAGAAATCCAAACTTTAGAAAAAATCAAAATCCAAATGTAGGAAAAGTTGGTCCAGACCAAAACATCAGACCTCCATTCCAAGAAAACTATGTTGAGGCTTCAACATCCAGTGAACCCATGGAAGATACTCAAATCAATTTGATGGGTCTCAAAAGTGGACAACAAATTCTCCTAACTCAAGAAGATCAAGAGGCTCATGCTCTTGGTCAGTTTCAAATGCAATCAGGGGAATCCTTTGATTTCAAGGAAGGGTATGACACAGTTGTATATGAAGTCCATAAATAGTATAACTTGAGAAGTAGGAGAGTAGATATCTCTGATGACAACAAGCAGAAAACAATCAAGCAACCTACCAAAACCAAACTCAAGGATTCTCATATACAAACTATTCCAAAACCAATTTCCAATCCAAATAGTCCAACAGTTGAATATATTTCAGACCTAGAAAAATCAAACCAACACCGTCCACCTATTTTTCCTCTTGAATAAATCATAGAGGAACCTTTAGAAAATGATGCAAAAATGAATTTGCTCATAATAATATTCCAATGAAAGAATCAGTTATAGAAAATTCAGCTGAAAAGGATATCCTTGCTGCCTGAAATGTTAAAATACCAACAGAAAAACCTTTCAATTTGGAGACCGAGATAAGCAAGTTAAAAATAGCCATTCCACTGTCTGAATTGGCTAGTCATGAAGTTTTTAGGGAACAAATCAGTAAATCGCTACAAATTCCAGAAAACAAAGATGCAGTCAACGTCCTTGATGACCAACCAGAACTTATATTTGGTCCTGAAGTAAATGGAAAGTCTGTAGATGGAGTAGTTCCTCCATTCTATGTGAGCTTAAACATTCATGATAAGATACTTCACAATGCAATGTTTGATTCTAGGGCCTCTCACAATTTGATGCCCAAATCAGTGATGGAAAAATTGGAACTAGACATAACAAGGCCATACAAGGACCTATTCTCATTTGACTCTAGTCAAGCCAAATGCTTAGGATTGATTAAAGATCTGTGTGTATCACTGGTACAGTATCCTGCTAAAACAATTCTAATGGATGTAGTAGTGGCTGATATCCCACCCAAATATGGAATGTTATTATCTAGATCATGGCGTGCCAAGCTTCAAGGATCCTTGCAACTTGACATGTCCTATGCCACCATCTCAGTCTTTGGCCAGCCAAAGAGATTATATAGGGAAACTTTGATGAAGTATGTGGTTAGTAGTCAAGAAAAACCCCAAAACTTTCCCATTTATTCTATGCATTCAGACATGGATTCTTTCATCTTGTACAACACTGAGATTCATACCCCAACTAATGCTAAAATTTTGGCTTTAAGCCAGAAGGAATTCCTAGATGAAAATCCCCAGTTCAGATTCAAGAAGTCTCTGAGAACAATCATGTAGCACTCATACAAGAAAGACCAAAAGAAATTGAAGATCCAAATCTGTCTGCTAAACAAATCTTGAAAATTTTCGATAATAGCTCTAAACAAGAAATCTTATGGTATTTGGAATTTGATGGATCTGTTAATAAGCTAGGAGCAGGGGCAGGAATTTGGATATACTATATGAAGAATGACCATGCTGAAGGACATGCATATAGATTGAATTTCAGATGCACTAACAACATGGCCGTATATGAAGCCCTTCTGCTTGGGCTCAAAGTGATCAAAAGCCTAGGGGCAGATAGGATAACAGTTTAGGAGATTCTGATTTGATAATTCAACAAATAAAGGGTAACTTTATCACAAATGATCTTAGTTTGAGATCATATAGAGGAGCAACAATGGAAATTCTCAACACCTTTCTAGAATCCCAATTAACCAAAGTTCCAAGGAATCAAAATCTGCATGCTCACAGTCTAGCAACCTTTGCCAGCACTTGCAAACTGCCATTTAAGCATAATCACTAATTCTCAGCTGAGATTAAACATAGGCCCACTGTACCTGATAATGTAAAAAATTGGCAAGTATTTGACAGTGACTCTCAAATTAATAATTTCCTGACCCTCAAAGAAGAGTTCTCCAACACAAAAATAGATACAAGCACCATAAGTGAAAATGATCAAACTGACTAGATGAAAGGATGGCTAGGGTTTCTACATTCCTTGGTGTCACCGTCACACTGCAGATCTGCGAAGGGGTGAAGATAGCAGAGAATCCCTGGAGGAAATCGAGCGTCGGAACAACCGAATCGTATACGCCGTCATGGATCTAGCTTTGCAGCGGAACAGACCATAAAACCTTTGCATCAAATCGGTCCCCGGAGGCTGATCGGTCTACTCTCAGGTCATGGACGAGCTCTCAATATCTGTTTAAGGGGTATTTTCACTGTAAACCATTTGCTCTTACTATAATAGGTCACGGCATGGACGATACAGCCCGCCATCGACCAGATTCACAAACAAAAACACAATACTGCCTTGTTTCGGTATTTTTGAATGCGTTGAAAGGCAAGGATGGAGAGGACTGTCCGAAGATGACCATATGAGCAGGAACCAAATAGAATGCTACTCCCTCTGGAATAATGAGGGGTGGCTCAGATCTGACGCCAGAGAGCTTTAGGGAGAAACGAGCACGAACCACTGGACTTGAATCAAACAGATCCTATGATATATTTGTTATATGGCGCGGTCCCGCTGATGCACACACAGGAACTAATGCGATTGAATCTAGAAAACCGATGATAGAAGGTGGAAAGTCTTTCTATACAGAGGAAAGAGAAAAAAACCCCAAATATGCCTTTGAACTGCCAAATCTGGCAGACAAAACTGAAAATTGGGGCAAGGGAGAAACGTTCAGGTCAGAAACGACTGTGCAATTAAGGGCAGAATAGAATGAGGCGCCAATACCTCACAGTCGGCCAAATCCAGCAAAGCGAGGGATCCACAAGCCTGATCTACCTTGTATGTGCGCAGATCTGATTCAGAGAGGGCCTTACAAAACTGATCCACTTCGCACAGACACAGACCTGGTTCAGATCTTCATCAAATCGATTGAGGGCAAACACTTTTGCATGTAAATCAGTAAGGGAATGAGCATACTTGAGTTAAAAAAGGAAATCCAAGGTCTCCTTGGAACCCCAGCACATCTTCAAAACCTCATATGCTCAGGGCACAGTTTGCAGGACTACCAAACCCTCCGACACTATGGCATTGCCAAAGATTCAACCATTTTTCTAAATCTCCGACTGCGGGGTGGAAGCACCAGAACCAGCTCAATAAATACAGGTTCCTTTCGGGATGTAGTAAAAGGGAAGGACAAAATGAAAAATACAGCAGCACCACCATCAGAACTACCAGGACCCTACATTGTTGAACAGAAGCCAGAATCACCAACGCTACAAGTATCTATGCCAGAGGTAACAAGTTTACATAACGACTTATCTAAAAATGCAGTAATTTGTAGATTTAATGGTTTCTGGCCAAAATCAGATGCCTTGCACCAATGGATCTTCTCAACATGGACATCTAACTGTGAAATTTACCTATGCCCTAAAGGGTTTTTCATAGTTAGATTTAACACAGAACAAGAAAAATACAGTATAATCAATCAGGGGCCTTGGTTCTGGGGCAGTGTTGGCCTTTTCACCAGCCCCTGGTTTTTTGATTTCGACGCCAATACAATGATAGTCTCAAAGATGCCAGTATGGGTAAGGCTACATGGGCTCCCTCTACATTTTTGGCATCGGAAAGTATTAACAGCCATTGGGAACACCCTTGGGAAATTCCTCAAAATGGATGAAGACAGAGCTATAAGGGGAATATTTACATTCACAAGAATGTGTGTAGAAGTGGACTTGAGTCAAGGGCTACCTGACCACATCATGCTGAACTTCAATAATTCTCAATGGATACAACAGCTTGACTATGAGAACACAGCGTTCCGGTGTAGGGGCTGCATGCAAACAGGGCACCTTCAATACAACTGCCCTTTTGCTAGAAAGGACCCCAGGAGAACTAAGAAACAACAAAAAAATCCCAAAGGCTGGCAGCACACCGACCCATTGGAAGAGGAAGACATAAATGTGGAGCCAACCGAGAACCAGACAGAACCAGACACTCAAATGAGACAGAATCAAAATCAGGAAGTAAATGCCCCAACCACTCATTTGGGGACACACATTTCAGATCTGTAACCAGAGTTACAAATGGAAGTCAGTGGCATCAAACGAACCCATGGATCAGAGGGCTCGGAATCTGACAAAGAACTTCAATTGAACCCAATGGAAAATCAGCTAGCTATTATTACATCCACACCTGACTCCGGAGGATGGCGACGGGTGGAGAAGAAGAAGGGTAGGAAAGTTTAGGCATGCTGGAACTTATCATTTTTCTGTTATTCTATTTTTGTTACTTCCTGTCATTACAGGAACAATGATCTGCTATTTTGTGTTATTTCTCTGTTTGCTACCTGTCATTTCAGGAATAGCCATATGCATATGCCTCTGGCATCTACAAAATGTAATTTTATCTATATGAATAAAATTACGACTTTTTTCTACGGGAAAAAAAAAAGAAAATGATCAAACTGACATAATTGAGACACATATTTCTACTGAAACAGCAAACCAAATTCTACGTCCCACTAAGTTTGCTAAAGCAGTTTTACAAGAACTTGAAGAAACAGAATGTGATGATGTTATTGGAGCAGAATGTCATATGATTGATTTGAAGGATAATTTTTTACCTATAGGCCTGACCCCTTTAGAGGACATTTTTGACTCAAATAGCATTTCCAAGAAACCTAAAATATAGCCATTAAACACAGAAATTGATGACTGTAATACTGGAACTGCTGAGAATCCCAAAATGATAAAATCTTCCAAAGCTCTGCCTCCTGACCAAAAACTGAAGTATATTGAACTATTCAAAGTATTTCAAGATGATTTTGCATGGAGTTACGAGGACCTAAAGTCTTATGATACATCTGTTATCCAACACACCATACCTCTCAAGGAAAACGAAAAACCTTTCAAACAGAAACTTAGGAGGGTCAACCCTGTGCTCCTCCCTTTAATTGAGAAAGAAGTTAAAAGGATGTATGAAGCTGGAATTATTGCACCCATCAGATTTTTAGAATGGGTTTCAAATTTGGTTCCCACTAGAAAGAAAACAAGAGAGATTAGACTGTGTGTCGATTTGAGAAATTTGAACAAGGTCTCTTTAAAAGACAACTACCCCTTACCCAAAATGGATCACATTCTACAAAGGATAGTGGGTGCTTCAAGGATATCACTGTTAGACGGATTCTCAGGTTTCAATCAGATCCTAATGCACCAGAATCATCAAGATAAAACTGCTTTTACAACCCCTTGGGGAACCTTCAAATATGTGAAAATGCCATTTGGACTTAACCATGCAGGAGAAACTTTCCAAAGAGCCATGGGTATAGCTTTTGCTAAAGAAATCCATGATTTTCTAGTCATTTACCTAGATGACCTTATAGCATTCTCCAAATCAGATCAAGAACACTTAGATCACCTAAGACAAGTATTTCTAATTTGCAGGAAATATGGCATATAATTAAATCCAAAGAAATCACTATTTGGCCTAGAAGAAGGAAAATTATTGGGCCATATCATATCCAAAGAAGGCATTAGGATTGATTCGAATAGAATACAAGCTATCTTGCAAATCCCTCACCCTAGAAACATCAAAGAACTACAAGCTTTTTTGGGGAAGATCAATTTTCTAAGAAGATTCATACCAAATCTGGCTACGCTGATAAGATTGCTGAACAACATGCTAAAAATAGATTCCAAGGTCAAGTTGACAATAGAAGCTAAACAAGCCTTTGAAGAAATCAAAAAAGCTTTGACTCAAACACCAGTCCAAGAGAATGATCAATTTTTGTCATAAATACCACATTACCTTAGGTCACTCCATAGCCTATTACCCTCAGGGAAATGGTTTAGCTGAATCCTCCAACAAAAGCCTCATCAACATCATTAAGAAAGTCTTGGAGGAGAACAAGAAAAACTCGCATAAAAAGCTCATCAATGCATTATGGGCAGACAGATTGACTACTAAAAGATCCATTGGAACAAGTCCCTATGAATTGGTTTATGGTATGGAGGAAATGTTCCCTTCTTCTTTTTGAATCCCAGTGATAAAGCTGCTGCAAGAAATATAGGCAGAACCTAATGATATTCAGAGAAGGATTAATCAAACAATTCATTTACAGCAAACTAGAGAGGAGGTATATCAAAGAGATCAGGTTTTAGAAGAAAAACTTAAAAAGATATTTGATAAAAGGACCAGAGCAGAGGATTTCTACATTGGAGACAAAGTTTTCAAGTGGGATTCCAGAAGAGAAGATAGGGGAAAACATGGAAAATTTGATTTCCTGTGGAAAGGACCTTATACTATTCAGGCAGCACAAGGAAACAACACCTTCTTTTTGAAAAGCCTGGATAATACAGGCACAGATGATGGGCCAACCAATGGTCGAATGCTGAAGCACTATTTCGAGCCAGTTTGTTGAAGATATCAACACTTTAATTTGTACATAACAATGTTTACTTTCTGCAGTTTATTACAGCAATAAGATAGGAAATAAGGTGTAGCAAATATTGAGGGAAAGGCAAGGAATTGTGCCACCTTTGGGATTACATTTTGAATTTATTAGAAGAAATTGAAGAGGGAGACTTGGGAGCTGTAAAAATGATGAAAAGTATTCAGACAGACTACCCAAAACAGAGCTGCAATTATTTGAATGAGTTCATAAGGAATATATAGATATTGTAGAGGTACAGTTTTGGTTGCAGCAAAGGAAAAAATTCATAAAACAGCAAGAACCAAATACAAGGCAATCTGACCTGCCGTTCTTGACTTTTCACCAGGAAAAGCCATCCCCAAGTGGAGCCACTATTAGGTTCCTATACCAATAGGTTTCATTTTTCATGATTGATTGGAGAAGTGCCAAATATGTTCATCCTTTCCATGTTGCAAAGGTTCCATATTTTGAAGAAATTCACTATGTACAGTTGCTTGACTCTGATCATAGTTCATGAATGGCCAAACAACTTAATCTTGGCCAGGTTCATATTTCAATTTACTTGTCTTAGAATAGAGAATAAAGGTCTGTCCAAACAGTTCAATGTTGGTAGATGAGTAGTCAGGTAGAGAAGCAAAGGGTCCCAAATGCTAAATCTGAGACCTTGGAAGAGATAAGGGTAAACTTAGATAAGATGGCAGCTAAAAGAAAAAAGAGATTCAGCTTTTGCTAGTTCAAGTGCACCCAATGAAAATGAAGAAAACATGTTAGGAGTAATAGGCTGGGTAAGCAGTTTTGGGGTTGCAGAAGCATGTTTATGGGTAATTTTGTCCCTTAAAGGTGAGTTATCTCATCACTATCATGATCACCATGGCAAAGTGTGGTGACAAATCAGGTGTTGCATCTCTAACTCCCCCTCATTTCCCTCACAACAATCACTCACTAACCTCCCTCCAAGGACACTGAGATCTGCTTAGTACTCCTAGTTTTCTTCATTTTAGGAGAAAGACTAAGTGAAAACTCTGTTTTTACTTAAGAAAAGAAGCCACATTTCTTGTGTAAAATATTGATTTTCTCCTAAACCTGAACTATTAAACTCTACTAATAAAAACCCTCTCATTTCCCTAAACCTAAGTTCTTAACTCTACAACTTAGTGCTTCCCTTCATAAAGCCATATTAACATGTTAACTTTATTATATAATTCCTATGTAAATGTTTTCCCCGCCCCTATTATACTAAATACATAAAAAACCCAAAATTTTAATATCCCTCCCCTCGGCTAAAGTTATAGCCATATTTCAATTTTGTCGGGAGTTATTGGTCCACCCGGGGCCAATAACAACCCTCCACGTGCTCCCTTGGGATTTGTGTGAAATTTGGTTAAACAAATAACCAACCCACATTGCAAACCGTACAGAAAAACCCACCCCGCACGCGAATATTAAACTTTGATTAACGCTGGGGTGATTAATTGTTAATCCACCTGACAGCCAATGGAATTCACCCCGATGCGAATTAATCCATTGTTTAAGAACTCAACCCTCGCGCCATAAACCTCCGCCCGCTCCATTAAACATTAACCGTCGGATCAAGGCCTACAGATCGGATGGTGCGCATCGATATCAGAACCCTTCTGATGTCCGAAAGTTAGCACGCGATGAAAAGCGGTTTCGTCGCCATACCACGGGACGCGTGTCGCCCACCTAGGTTTATCGCATCCCCTCCACCCGAAACCACCTCTGCCCCAAAAGTGGTGCGAGGGATACCATTTACCACCCTCGCTGAGACACTGATGACATCATCCTCTAACGTCACCTCCATGTCAGTGCCCACGTCATCTTCCGTACCCCGCTACACGACAAAAAATTTACGTCATGATGACATCATCACAAAAAAGCTCCAAAAAGCCCACAAAGCCAAGTTTTTTGTCAAAACTCGTAAAAGTGATTGTTCTTCGTCAATTTTCGTGTGTTGTTTTAAGGAACCTATGCATGTAAACTACGACGAATTTTCCACCAAAGCTCCAATCCGTCACCCTTACCACTACAGTTCAGCATCCTGCTCTGCAAATCATCATCCAACCGGCCAATTACCCTTGGGTGCGTCGCAAAAACACAGGTATTTAATTCATTTATCTCCAAACCCTGTGTATTTTTGGTTTTTCTCTGAATTACATTCGTAGAGCTAAAAATCGAGCAAACTCAGTCCATAATTCTTGAAAAATATACGCCAACCATACTTGTTTGCCCATTTTTTGCAGAAAACTCAACCTCTGCAGCTTAAAATACAGCGATTCGATTGTAAACACATGCATCTACCTAAAATCTGGTTCCCAAGCCCCTATTTTAACTTTCCTCTGCAAATCTTCCAAGAATACGCCCAAATTCCAGCTCAAATCATCAAGCTGCTCTCAAAAAGCGCACTATTATCGCAGTTTTTGTCCATTTTACCAAAGGAGCCCTGCAAACTCCGTTTTCACTGTGAGGTTTACCCAACAGATTTTGTAAACACAGGCATCTGCCTAAAATCTGGCTCCCAAGCCCCTGTTTAAACTTTCCTCTGCAAATCTTCCAAGAACGCACCCAAATTCCAGCTCAAATCATCAAGCTGCTCTCAAAAAGTGCACTATTACCACAATTTTTGTTCATTTTACCAAAGGAGCCCTGCAAACTTCGTTTTCACTGTGAGGTTTACCCAACAGATTAAAATTTGAATTAACTTCATTTTTCCATTACGTAAGGAAATCCTCAAAGCCATTATTTTATCTACTTTTGCTACACAGACCCCAATTCCCAATTGAAAAATCATAGAGAGTTAAGCAATGGAGGCTCCTGTGGCCCTGAATGTTGCACCTCTCAATGTTCCACACAAAGAACTGGAGTGGATACCTCTAGCTGATAGGGATTTCCAGATTAATGACTTAACCGGTGACAAGCCTCACCTCCAAGATTTTTGTGAAATTAGGAATAGCTACAAGAACAATGTTGATGTCTATGAAATTTGGGAGTCCAACATGCCCATGTACTACCTCCCTTCAGTGAATGTATTCCCTGACCTCATCCACCAATGCCATGCCAATTATGAGACCACTCAAACAGCATTCATGTCCCCTTCTGGAAATGTCGTCTTTTATATCACCCCTGAATCCATCAATGAGATGCTGCACTTCAAGTCAGCTCAACCTCTGAATCCTCTTTCCTTAGGACTTTTGCTTGACCAAGGTGCCAAATTGCCCAGCTCAGAGATAACCCGATTGACTCAATTGTTTATGAGACCAGATTGCCAGCACATAGGCCCACCTCCTTATCTTGATATTTGGTTCACTGAGGCAGGAAGATTCGTTATAAACATGATATCCTACATCTTAAGATTTAAAACAAGTGAGCATGTTGATGAGACCACCTTGGTTCTCTTATCTATTTTTACTCCAGGACAGCCCCCTGTTGTCAAGTATGATTATGCCACTTACATAGCTCATAAGATCCATGAGCAATTCATGAGCATGGACAGAGAAAGAGTATTTAAATACACATCATACAAATATCATTTGTTGTTGTACCATCAAGCAGATAGTTTTCAGATTTCCCTCAGAAAATTGGATTGAAAAGGAGAGAGAAGGTCTGTAATTTTCTGGACCTCTATCTTCCACCATGTTTACTACTCTCCTTATACTTATTGTGAGTTTATTGATCTGTTCATACATCCAGCCACCTCTTTACTGAGGACAAGTCCTCCAGATAGACTTTCGGGTGAAATGCAGAAAATTTTGCAGCTTTCCAAAAGCTACAGCATAGGTGACTGGTACTTTTACCATAATCACACAGAAATCCGAATCTATGGCTCTGAACTGTGCCCCTACAAGCTTCCCAAATTTGTGCCCATGAGGTTGTTTGCACTACAATACTTCAGGCAGTTCATCCATGTAGACATAATCCATTTCTATGAGGCCAAGAAAAAGGCACAACTCAAAATAGAAAATCAATTGGGCCCTTTCATATTCAATAAAAGGGAAACCTGGGAGCAGGCTGACAAGATCTGAGGGGAGCAACTTAAGCTAAAAAAGAGTTTTTATTGGGCACCATATGACCCCGGTCATTTCATAAGTTATAGAAAAGTCAAGAACAACCTGGCACCCTATGTTCATCACAAGATCCCTCAGATTCAACAATATGCTAGTCAACAAGAATGGATAGAAGGCACATTAGTTGAAATAATTACTGACGAAGAGAAATTAGAAAAGGCCATGAAAGGGCTTGAAAAAACGCTTGACCTGGACTCTTTTGGACAGGTATCCTTCAAGCTACCTTAGCACATAGGGGGTGATACATATTTAACTGAGACCTCTCAACAACCCTCACAAAAGGCCAGTGCAGCATCAACTAAGGGCAGGCAGGTAATAGATTCAGAACAGGAAACAATGGAAGACCAGCCAGACACGTCAAAAGAACAGGGTCAAGGGCAAGTCCTCCCAGCTCAAACCAAGGCACCAAAGGTACCAGTACCACAAACTCCTCAAAATGAGGAAAAGAGTAAGAAGAGAGATAGAGAAGAGGGTACCCCTACCAGTGGATCAGCAGAACCACCACGAGAAAAGAGGCAAAGGTTAAATCCTTATTCTAAGGAGGAATTTTTAGAAGAAACCACAGGCAACATGAGAGGTGAGGGAAGGACTGGACAACAGTCTCCTCCAATGATGGATACATCAGCTAGCTCATACCAGCAAGAGCTAGAGGGATAGCACAATGTGGAGGTCTCATCTACCAGGCCACATGGAAAGCAGCAAAGCAAGCAAGGCTCGGACATAAAGAAATCATTTACTGAAATAAAGGCAAGAAATGAGCTAATAAGGATCCAACTTTATAATCAATTGCTAAGAATGGCTCCCACAAATCAACAAAGGTTAATGGCAGCATATGATATACAAGAAGGAAAAATGACCCTGAGTCACTTCAAGCCCACAATGTAGCAGCCACAGTCAACTGTTGATTATATCAGGACCAATCTGGAAGTTCTTTCCAAAGACATCCATCCAATGGACCAGATTGAATTACATAAACAAACTGGAGAAATGGTGTACTCCACCTTGGCAGACAAGACATTATTAGCTCACAAATTGCAGAATTCATTGCATAATACCTCTGCCCAATTAGAATTGGAAAAATCTTCCTCCTTAGCCAAGGATAACAGGATTAAATCCTTGGAAGAAATTATCATTGATCTGGGACATAATCCCAAGGATGAAAAAGGCATCAAAGCACTAATAAAGAAGAAGGAAGAGGACATTGCAGCCCTCAAGAAACAATTAAAACTGCCAATTACAGTGCATCCACAAACTACAGAAATTGCACAACAAAAAGAACAGGAAGACATGATGAGTTTAATAATGAGGATGAATGAGAGATTAGCATAAATATAGCAGGCCTTGCAGAAAGCAATGAAAGAGAAGCAGGGAGAGTCGACCTCCCAACCACCTGAAACAGCTCCAACAGTTACCATTGCCCCTCCCATGGTCACAGCAGCAATCCCTCCTACTATCCCAGCATCAACAATAGGTACATCAGCCACAGATGCTTCAACGGCAGAGATGATGAAGGCAATAAAGGAGTTAGAACTCCAAATGGCAGAGCTGAATGAAGCCAAAGAAAAACTGGCCAAGTTAGAGTTAAGTTATGACAAATCTAAGATAACAGTGGCAGAGAAAACCAGAGAGGTAAAGGCCTTAGAGAATAAGGTGAAATCCTTGGAGAAAGATCTCACCCTTCAAAAACCTCTAACAAAAATTGAAACAATTTTGTGATCCAAAATTTGCCAATCTATCACTGATCAATGGCAATCAATTTAGACGATCCATGAACAAATTGAATTGATAGAAAGTGCCCAAGTAGAGGTTCAAAAGGTGAGAGCATCATTTGGAAACATGCCCGAGCAGGCCAACAGACTAATTCATTTTTTGAACACTCACACCAGGGAACAACTAGCAGCTCTGGAGATCAGGGACAGAACAAGCACTATTTTGACAGTGAAAAAGGTGCTAACCATGAGGAATTTTGTACAAAATTTGGAAAGAAAGTGCCAAGAAATGCAGATGGAAATAAATGCCTTTATAGAGAAGTTTACAGTCTTGCAGCAGAAGGGTCTACCCAGTTTGTTAACCAGCAATCAAAGACTGTTAACACATGAACAATATGCTCACAGGGTAAATATATATGTTGCAAATCAGATTATGGCATCATCAAGCACTTCACAAGACACAACACCCCCCTCTAGACAAAGCTTATATGACAAGTTGGAAAATCTGTTCTATATCGAACATCAAATAAATCATCTTTTTGAAGTCCATCCCAACTTCTTCAGGTATACTGAAGCTGATGAAACATTAATAAAACTGAAAAGACACCAGTTGCCAACAGATCAATGGTGGCAGAGCATGTTGGAGGTTTCACCAAGGTAATTCTAATTTTTCTTTATCATCTGCATTTAATCCAGTGTCAAAACACATGGCACATGTCATAAAGGTGAAGACAATAGAGAAAGAGAGTCAAGCCGGGACTATAACGCATTAAACCAAATTCAAGCACAGATGAAAGAGATGGGACAACAATGAAGGAATGCGGAATAAGGAGACAGCTGCCAGCCGACTCACTCAGTTTGAAAAGTCAAATATATCTGACCAATTGGATAGCCAGCACACCAAAATTCACTTCTGCATTCATTTCTCTCATTTACTTCTCCTGTAAAGTACATGGATGAAGTTATTGCTTGATATTATCTCATTTCAAATATTTTGTAACTCTCTTTTGTATAAATACCTCCCCGTGAGATGTATTCGGGGTTGGTGATATCTCTTCTGGAACTGCGCTGTAACTCTGAGAACTCTTGATGAACTGAACTCTTTGGATGTGGGATTGATGACAGTGGACTATGTTGCAGAATTCTTGAATTACTTCATGGATCAATAAGTCTTTTTAACTCATGTTTTACAGTTTTTGTGTTTTTATGTATCATCTGTGTTCATAATCTTAACAGCAGGGAAAAAGAATAACCCAGAACTTACTTCACTGTACTTTGTGTTCAATCTTTGTTGTTTTTTATGTTTTCTTCAGAAACTAGCATAAGAAGGAATTCTTTATTGCTCCTGTTTCCCCTGGTTCTTACATCTTGAGTATACTTAGGGAATTCTTAAATTTCTCCCTGAAATATTCATTCACTTTCCCTCTGCCAGCATGATGAAAGACTCTTAATTGCCTTTCATCTCCTGACCTCCATGCCCATCCAATTTCAGTTTATAAATTGCTCCATGATCTAATTATCTTGCTCTGTAGTGCCTCCTCTGTCAAAGAAAAACCATATCCAGCAGTATACACTCTTAGACTCCATAGCCCAATGGACTGAACTTCTCAGACTTTCACCCCTATTTTATTGAAAATCATCATCCAACAAACTTAAAACAAAACCCTGTACATCATAACTAGCCTAAAATACTTCAAAACAAAGCTAAATTATAAAGAGAGATCCCTCTCTAGGTACAGATTGGCTAGAATCTGTACCTAAAAGATTGGTCTGTGGTTACCTCGGCCGTATCCCCTCCTTAGAACTTTCCTAGGGGACAACCTGAGTGATAACATGCTATATTATTGTTGTGTTGTGCTTTGTGTTGTCCTTGTGTGGATTAATTTGTTCAGTCTGCTCCATATTTTTTGCAGTATTCTTTGCTATCTCCTCTTCTTTTGCTATTTCATATGGATACCCAATGTTTTTCTAGCTTTTTGGTTTTTGTGTTGGTTTCTTGTTTCTTTTGGTGTCTTTTTTTTCATGTGGGCAGGTGCTTAGAAGATGACCTATTTGCTGATAGCCATGGCACTAAAATGTCATCTTTTCATAATCTATTGGTTGGTTCCACTATGTATTTTTATGGATCATAAGTATGTTATCAAGTAATCCTTGACCAAGATACACCTCAACACATATTCTAGCGAAGGTGAAGACGCCTCTTGTGACTCTTTCTATATCTATCTTGGGAAATTTGCCTAGTGCATTCCCCATTCCTTCTAATACTTTGAGGTGCGATAAATGTAGTGGAAGATTGTGTGTCCTTACCTAGATAGGTTTTTTTGATAACACCATAGTATTGACATCAAATTATGAGAATGAAGTGGTCATGAAAAGCCCTGTGCTACCCCAGAATCAAGGTCCCTCATTGAGTGCATATTCCTTGTCTTTGATTGTGTCCAATTTGACAATAAAGAACCCCTTAGAGCATAAATGGATATCAAAATTTGTAGTCCATGTGTTATAATATATAAAGTATCTGATTTGGGCCAAAAACCATTAAATCTACATATGACAACCTTAGTATATAATTCTGCACACAATTTATTTACCTCAGGCATAGAGACTGTCAAGGTAGGGATTTGTGTTTTTTGATCCACTATGTAAGGTCCAGGGAGATCTGGTGTTGGTGTTGGTTTGGTGTTGCCTTCTCCCTTTCCTTTGATAATATCTTTAAAGGAAGCCTTTCCCTTTGAGCTATATCCAAAGCATCCTCCTCTCAATCTCAAAATTAGAGTAATCTATGAAAATTCTATAGTTCTCAATAGTGTAATTATCCTGCATAATTTTCCTTACATATAACAAGCTTTGTGAACTTGCAATAATACCTATATGTGCTTGGATTTCACACTTTAGTTCCTTTATCGTCCCCCCTTCCAAATTTGCATGGAGATAGTCCTACCTTGCAATTGTTTTATGAGGATTTGGATCAGTTTTGGGTCTCTGGTGGGAAGATTGGACCTTGACAGTGCTGAATCTGCTGGTTCTAATGGATCTGGTAAGTGTTGTTCCGTCTTCGTTACTTGAAGTTGCCTTGATGGATTGACATAACCAGTCAATGTATTTTATATTCCTTCGAGTGTTTCTAATGTGGGTACTTCCAGATCCTGAGGCGTGTTGGGCACTGATTCATGGCGATCATGTTCATTCCCTGGTGTGTGTTGTAGATTTGGTCCATTGAGTTTGCATATTCATGTTATCCACCAGAATTCGTCATATGAAGGCCCAAGGTCTGCCTTAACTTGTGGCCTTTTGCCACTCTCTACCCTCAAACAATGTTGCGAGACTACATCTTCTCCTTTGATGCTGCAGATCTTCAATTTCACACCCCATTCCTCCCACTTTGTATAACCCTAATCCTCAGGCAAAGATGAACACTAAAATCATGGATCCTTAGGCTGTACTAACTTCCTCGAGTGCAGATCCATTGCAATGGTCACTGAGTTAGGAGTATCAATCCAAGAAATAGACCCAGGTATAGAGTTATGCTCTAGATGTGGCATATTGTAACTTATCCCCACAAAAGGAGGTCGTTTTGTTCCCAGGGAGGTTCGATCGATCTTTATCAAACAGAGATTGGTGTATATGCTTCTCTAGCTTGGTAATGATAGTTTATCAGTATTTTTTGGCAAGACTCCTTTAAATTTTATTTCACAAGCATCAGATCTATAATGTATGATTCCTAATCGATCATATACATTAATATATAGTCATTGTGTCGTCATATCTAGTTCTTGGGAGCACCGATCTGATGGGAGATGGACTGATTTGTAAGCTAGGCTTTGTTTCCACATGAGATCATGTAACCATTGTAAAAAACCATGGTTCTATTGCAGGTGCTTGAGTTTTTTGTAATGAGGTTGTCTCTTGTTAGATGTAAACCCCTTCCTGTGTGTTCCCAGATAACCCAACTCGTAGGGTTGAGGCTCTTCGCTAGTGCCCTGAACCAATTTTTCTTCTCTTGCCATCTGAATCGGTTGCCCTATAAGTAATACTTATATTGGTAACTAGAGTTATTTTCAGTGTCGTTGTGATCGTTTGTATATATATATATATATATAATTGTGTTGTGTGTGTGTGTGTGTGTGTGGTGTGTGTGGTGTGTGTGTGTGTGTGTGTGTGTGTGTCACATAAGGGAGGGTCCCCTATTCCACTTCATCCCAAGAATAAAATCTTAGGAATTTCCTCTCGAGTCCCTCTTTGAAACAACTATAGAAGAATCCTTCAGGATTACATGGTGGTTCCACCTAACTGTGCCACTACATCAACCTATCGAGAGTGTTCAACCATTTTCATGGGTCACAAATGAATGGGCCCACAACACCATGTCATCATAGGAATGGAATATCATAAGTTTCCCTTCGAGCTCCTTCCCACAAGTTTCGACTTTGGGTTACTTTTCACCTCCGGTGCTTATCAACCATACCCTAGTCTTTAGACTTTGGTTAAAACTCAAACTTAACCCATAATACATTAATCCCGCTTATTTCTATTATAATTTCCATATAATAGAAATATTTCATAACCCACATGTAAACCTTACCTTTCCTCCATTCTTCAAACCTTTTCACATATATCAATGCTCTCCTTAGCGCATTAAATCTCCACCATAAATCTGGTTCCTCAATCCAACTAACTAGCTTAGATGATCTCCACCATTGATCTATCTCATCTGATCCAACGGTTGTCGCGTCGTCTGCTCACCAACTAGCCCGAACAATCTCCACCATTGATTAGTCTCGCTTGATACAACAACTATTGCGCAATCTCGCATGGAATCGTGCACGACCGATATCAGATTGAGAGCACACGAGAAAAGTGGTTTTCTCTTTCCATCATTTGCTACATGTCAACTGCTAAAGGTAATCATGTGAAATTTTGAAAGACCGCTTACCACCTTTAGGGTGTGTGAGAAACTGCTTACCCCTTGCAAAGACCACTCCATCCTTAATCTCTTCCATTCATCTTCTTGACTTTACTTGCGTGACTTAATTTTAGTTATCTATCGCACACAACCTCGCCCGTTGATTTGACTGATCCAATGGTTCCTGTGTACTATCGCTTCAATATTTCTTCATTTCACTAATCTCAATGTTTGATTTCTCTTCCATCAATGTTATCCATCGATTTGGCTAATTCGATGGTTTCTGCTCCGCTGTTCAATCGACTCCAGTTTCAATTGAAACTCTCTGATCATCGTATTACTCCTCAGAGCACTGTCCTCTCTCTCGGATTCTTCCTAAATTCCCAGCACACTTATGTTATTGAGAATTACTCTAGTTCACGCACAATCTATAATTCAATTAGTCACTACACATCACACAAACTCAGAATTGAGTTATCTGTATTAAATAACAAACATTTACACAGGAATTTCTTCTCAGCCTGATCTTCTATATTAGTGGCCTTTTCTACCTACTTGTAGGCTTAACTGACTGATTGACGACTGACTGACTGACTGCTTGCTTCACTCTATACCTTTTAGGCTTACATTTATACAAAAGGTTCTGTTAACCAATTCTGGTTCAGATCCTTAATCTATTGAACTAAATCCTGAATATCCTCTAAGTCCACTTTTAACTCTAGTAATCTCTATGAATCCTCACTAGTTCCACGAATCATGACACCACTTTCTAGTCTAATATTTACAATTGATTTCCAATTCTCTCAATCCCCACTAATCACTCATCATCACTTATGCTCTCCTATATTCAAGAGGATTTACAAATATTCTCATAATATCTAATTAATTACTATTCCAATCACTCAAAACATTAATAATTACATACATATGAATCCAACTTCCTTGAAAACACAAGACCCCCTAAGTTAACTAGAACATAATGAAACTGCTGAGTTGTATGCTCCTACATCAGACTCCCAAGGTTAAAATAATCATGATCTATTGATCATGTGCTTCTGACCTTTGTCTTCTTGGATCCCATACTTTTTTCTGTTATTTGTCTTTGGTTGTTGCTATTGTTTGTTGCTATTCTCTAGTTTTCCACATTTTATGTTGCTTTGTCCCACTAGCTATACTTTCACAGTCTGCTGCTGTCTTTCTCTTTTTGTTGCTTGACCTTCTTACTGTTGCTTTCTTCTGAAGCACCTTCATCATCAATCTTATTATTCTTTCAATCTCTATGTACAATTTATCCTTTGATTGATAAATACTTTTCCATTTGTTGTTGTACTCTATCCACTCATCTTCAAACTGTTGTTTACTATCTTCTCTTTGAAGTTGTTGGGTCCTTACTATCGACCTTTCATCATTACCCTCTTGTTGTTGTCCAAACAACCTCTGTTCAATATCTGTATATTTACTTTCAAAAAGTAAAATTTCCTCCAATTTCCTTTGTACTTGATTTCCCTCAAATACATCACTATGTTGTTCATCAATTCCACCATATTATCTTTTCTCTTCCTTGACAACCCTCAGTAATTGTCCTTCACTTCCTTGACTGATTCTGACAATCAGTTTAACTTATTCAATCATGGTATCTTCATTCTTTTCTTTTTCCTCATAAGCATGTCTGACGTGGCAACTTCCAGTCTTCTTTAGATCTAAAACCAACTCTTCAACTTGGAACATGTGTGTCTCATCTTCATCAAACCCTGAAATCTATAAACAATTATCAGAATTAAAAATATAAGGCCTCATTACCTTTTCCCTTTCTGGTAACATCTCAGTATGCTTCTCTGAGTTTTCTTTCAATTCCTTTGTCAACACATCAGTATGTTGATTTCAACTTTCCTTCATATCATCTGTTTCAATGATACCTTTATGCTCTGGTTCACAATAATGAACTCCTCCTTCTGTAATGTCAATTTGCTGAACTTTTATTACCATCCCCTTTTCCTTATGATTGTCATTCATGACAATTTATTTGTCTTCCCTTTTCACCAATTTATCCCGAATATACATCCTCTGCTTTTCCAACTCCCTTATTTGAAAGTCTAATTTTCCATATAACTCAATAATTTCAATTGGAGTAGAATTTTGAAATTTCACACAATTTTCCATACCTTCCTTTATTATTGACCAATCATCAGATGTCCTTTCTCCCTTTGCTAAATCTTTTGCATAGACTTCTTCTTTCTTTAATTTTGTGATTGTCTTTTCTTTGTCTTGAGACAAATCTACCTCTCCTTTTTCTTTAATACACTTTATCTTGTTGTCTCTTTGTAAACCTTCTTCAAGAGTTATCCTTGCCCCATCATCTGCATTAATATTCTCTTGCATTTGTTCTTCATCAATAGCATTAATCAAATTCATTATATTACCTCTTTGAGATAATAATCCTTCGTTCTTCATCAGAATAAGATCCTAATCTTTCATCTCTATGACAAATTTAAATTGCTTTCTTCTCTCATTAAGTAGCTCATCCATAGACTCTTTTTGTTGTAAGCAATCGAATTCTTCCTCTTCTGAGAAATTTTCTTTGTCACCTTTTACTTCAAGATCTTCATCTATTCTGGAGACATCTTCACAAAGTTGCTTTTCTCATGCGATACCTGCAATCATACACAAACTATCAGTTTAAAAAACAAAGACCTTTCGGCCTCATTTGATGCTTTAGTCATCATATCTCCTTGTTGTCTTGAATTCTCACAATAATTCATAAGATATTCCATAGATCTCCAGTCTTTGTCTTCATCCAGAACTTCACCTTATTCTACTTTACAAATGGAAACTTTCATTTCCAACTCAGCTTCTCTGAGGTTTTCCACCAGCCAGTTAACTTGCCTCTGTAGTATCCTTTCCTGTAACTTAGACCACTTCACTGCATTTTTCTTCAAGACCCAACCTTGTCTTTGGTTTTCCTCTAGTATCATCCTTAATACATTGAGTTGTTCTTTTAACTCCGAAATATCCTCGTTACGCTCCTCTTGGCTCATTCTCTTTCCATTTGCCTTGGCATCCTCCTTCTTTGCTTTTCTTCTGTTGTGGTCTACCTCAGAACCTCTTTAATCTCTGTTATGACTATCAATAGTCATCTTGTTCTGTATCTTCATGAGTTCCTCACTCACTTACTATGAGCTACATTAAAGCCTCTGCAACAGCAAGTCCTCCTTGTTGCCACTTACCTCACCAAGCTTTCCTTTGTACTTGGTATTTTGGAAAGCACTTGGTTCTCTATTCTCTTGAACCTCTTTGATAACTTCTCTCTACTCCTTCTAGGCTTCAACTCATTTGCACCTTTTAAGAATACAATTTTCCTGTTATATTTCAATCACAATGAAATACTAGGTTCTACCACCTCTTCTTTCACTCAGAAATTCTTACTAGCTTTCTTCATCCCTTATCAATTCTACCCACATCCTCTATGGAATTTCCTTTATTACCTTTCCATGAGCTGCAAAATAACCTCTGTAGTAAAAAGTCTCCTTCTTGCTACACATGCGTCAATAAGCTTCTCTCCTCTGAGTTCAGTCTTTTGGCATCTCTCTAGTTCTCTCCTCTGGAACCAATTGAGCACTCCTTTCTCTAAGTTGTTGCAATGTTTTCACCTTCGTATGCTTCTACCTTCAAGACCTTTGCATGATCTTGTTCTACGATTCACCTGCAATTTGAATGGATTGTTCTCTATTTCCTTTGGATCTGCAAATTTTGGTACACTCTATCTCTGTGTGCCTACTGTTTGTCAAATTTAAAATCTGATCTCCTCTTTCTTGCATACACACCTTCAAAAAATAACTTTGTTCTAAGTTTTCTCAAATAATTCTTACACACAGAATTTCCTTGTTCTGCTCTGATACCGAATGATGTCAGCCTAAGCTGCATATACCCCAATGATGTAGCCTAAGCCGCATATACTCACAGTATGCAAACAAAATTTCATGTCATATACATGTATCCCAGGAATTTCAAATATTCCATACTTATTAAAACCTTCATAGATCAAGGTTTAAGGCTCCTTAATTAAACTCTATGCGGAAACATTTCATTTAACTATCCCACAGATTTCGACTTTGGGTTACTTTTCACCTCCGACACTTATCAACCATACCCTAGTCTTTAGACTTTGGTTAAAACTCAAACTTAACCCATAATGCATTAATCCTGCTTATTTCTATTATAATTTCCATAAAATAGAAATATTTCATAACCCACACTTAAACCTTACCTTTCCACCATTCTTCAAACCTTTTCACATATATCGATGCTCTCCTTAGGGCATTAAATCTCCTCTGTCAATCTCGTTCCTCAATCTGATGGTTATCACGTCACCCGATCACTAACTAGCTTACCCAATCTCCACCGTTGATTTGTCTCATCTGATTCAACGGCTATCGCATCATCCGCTCACCAACTAGCCTGAACAATCTCCACCGTTGATCAATGCCACTTGATCCAACGGCTATTGCGCAATATCACGTGGAATTGTGCATGACCGATATCAGATCAAGAGAACGTGAGAAAAGTGGTTTTCTCTTTCCATTGTTTGCTACGTGTCACCCAGTAAAGGTAATTGCTTGAAATTTTGAAAGATCGCTTACCACCTTTAGGGTACATGAGAAACTACTTACCCCTTGCGAAGACCACTCTGTCCTTCTACTAACACGTGGTGTTAATCTCCACACTCATCTCCTTGACTTTATTTGTGCAAATTAATCTTAGTTGTTTATCGCACACAACCTTTTCCGTTGATCTGACTGATCCAACAGTTCCTGTGTACTCTCTCTTCAGTACTTCTTCCTTTCACTGATCTCGATGTTTGATTGCTCTTCCATCGATGTTATCCATCGATCTGGCCAATCCGATGGTTTTCGTTGTGTGTTCAATCGACTCCAATTTCGATTGAAAATCTCCAATCATCACATTACTCCTCAAAGCATTGTCCTCTCTCTTGGATTCTTCCTGAATTCCCTACACACTTATGTTATGCATAATTACTCTAGTTCACACACAATCTATAATTCAATAACTCAATACACATCACACAAAATCATAATCGAGTTATCTGTATTAAATAACAAACATTTACACAGGAATTTCTTCTTGGCGTGATCGTTTATATCAGTGGCCTTTCCTACTTGCATGTAGGCTTAACTGACTGACTGACTGATGACTAACTGACTGACTGACTGATGACTAACTGACTGACTGCTTGCTTCACTCTATGCCTTTTAGGCTTAGATTTCTATTAACCAATTCTGGTTCAGATCCTTAATCTTCTGAACTAAATCCTAAATATCCTCTAAGTCCACTTTTAACTCCAAAATCCCTAAGAATCCTCTCTATTTCCATGAATCATGACACCACTTTCTAGTCTAAGATTTACAATTGATTTCCAATTCTCTCAATCCCCACTAATCACTCATCATCACTCATGTTCTCCTACATTCGAGAGCATTTACAAATATTCTCACAATATATAATTAGTTCCTATTCCAATCACTCAAAAATTTAATAATTACATAGATAGGAATCCAAATTCCTTGAAAACAAAGGACCCCCTAAGTTAACTAGAACATAATGAAACCGCTAATCTGTATGCTCCTACATCAGGCCACATCATCCCAGAAATTAACTATGGGAAGTTATAGTCCCCTCGAAACTTCCAGGGTAATAATTTAAGGGTCCGTCTAAGGACACAAATTTAACAAGGATATCAATGACCTTGATAACACATCTCTCTTGCCTTTAGTCATGGTGCCCAACCACCTGGGAATAATGGGAATATGTGGCTCAAGGACTATTTCCTCTGGGGCCTAGGGTTTCAATTCCCGCACAATTGACAACATCAAATATTTTGTAATTTTATTTTAACAGAGCCTTTGCCCAAGGCCTCCAAATCCATACTCGACCATACTTTCAATCTCATATGCATAACCTTATACAAGTGCATAGGCACACATATTAATATATATGCCCCATATTATCCTTTAAGGGATTTTACGTAGCCTCGGTCCATCATGATTTTGTTTTGGCCTACACACACATACAAACATATATATGAAATTAGGGCTATCACTCTTGATATTTCACCCTTCCTTGATCCCTCTCTACTTATGGCCTATGGAATATACGTGTGGTATATAATATATATATATATCATATATTATATAATAAATATATATATATATTATATAATATAGATATATATTAGATATATATTAAAATATTAATATATATACAATAATATCTATATACACACACACACACACATACATATAAATAATAGAGGAAGGTTATCGTCCCGAGCTTGAGATTTTGTAAAATAAGGCTCGATAGCCAAATTGTTTTATATTAAGATTTTAGTTTCTTTTTATCAAAGTTATCTTTATTTCCATGCAAAATTATTTAGACAGTCTGCAAGCTAAAAGTGAAGAAGGGAATAAACCATCACTTAGGAAAATAATGAGGAATTGAACCTTTCATTTCTACACAAGAAAGAGGGAATTCCATGTTGTGATCTAGAACCATCGAGCCTACAATGTACTCATGAAAAGTAAATAGAAAAATTTAGATATTTAGCCCATAGATATATATATCACAAGACTTAAGAAAAAGAAACATAAGCATTCATGCATTACATTCAACAATCTCATGCACTATCATTACAGAGTAATTCAACATCATTCAGAGTTACATGTCAATTTCCACGAAGAAATTATTTAATTTCACAACTCTGAACTCAGATAATTTTATTTACAATATTAGAAAGGGAAAGC
Organism: Pinus taeda; assembly: GCA_000404065.3. Taxonomy (NCBI): domain Eukaryota; kingdom Viridiplantae; phylum Streptophyta; class Pinopsida; order Pinales; family Pinaceae; genus Pinus; species Pinus taeda. The sequence continues at coordinate 213,879 of APFE030078895.1, read as the reverse complement.
AGAAGGTGGGACTTCAATTTTCCACCCAAAGGTTTACCTATTATAGCCAAAATCACTTAGAGTAGTCACCCCCAAGATAGATCCATGATCTAAGGGGAATTTGTTTTCAGCAGACTTAGTAGGAAGCCATCTTCAATACATAGAGAATAGGAAATAAATATGACATTGGGTGGTTTGTCAAATAGTAAAGCATAATAGATTCCATAACACTAGGTGGTTTTTTAGCTATGTCAAGCACTCCAAGAGTGTTTTATCAACCCACAACAAGCACCCTGGGCGGTTTATCATCTTTGTTTCAGCAAGCACCTGTCTACATGTGGTTTATCAACCTTAGCTAGCACGCTAGGTGGTTTCTTAGGTAATCCTTAGAAATCACTAATTCCCATTTTGTCTTGATCATCTTGCACTTTTGGTCATTATTTTCCTCTTTCAGGGAATCCCATTCCCTTAGCTCAAAGATATTTATAGATTTACTCATGAACTTCACCAATAAGAGGTCCAACCCCCACAGTGTTGTTTCTTGATGTTCCTGTTTGACTCTTCCTATTCTTTTTCTTATTATATGCACCATATAATTAATTAAAGGTGCCAATTAACCCTACCTATATTTATGTTTCCCATTCCCTCTTAGATCATGGATATGTAGTCCCACTCTTCAGGCCATTACATGAAGTGTAATATTATAATTTCAAGTACCATTACATTTAAAAAATAATGGGGAAACATACTAGGGGTGTCACACACATCTCATGAGGAAATTCCAACAATTGGTTAGAAATTCCAAACAAAAATAGACTTGATAAAAGTGAAAAGTTCATCACTAGTAGTTTTCATCCACACTCACAAGACTTATAGAAATAAATAGTTTAGCAACTACCTCTTTGAAATGCTCTCCTACAAATTACTAGAACTGCACATATAAATGATTAGGCATATTTTTTAGGTTGGGATGAGAACATAGGTCTCAAATTTTGAGTGCAACAACTACCATAAGAAAAGGTGCAGGAAGTGACTATGGAAAGGGATGTACTAAAAGAGTCCTAGGAGGAAATTTTAATTAAAAAAAAAACCCAAAGGAAAAATTCACATAGATGTGGCCAATGAGGAAGTCCTGTGACAAATAAATGTTAGACTAGGAGTTGGTCATGCCCCTAGCCATGTAGATAGAACAATTCTAGACATTTATGCTCAGATGGTATAATAAAAATGAGCATCTATTACAACCTTTAGGAATATTAGGAATAGTAGATTATAGCATTGTCAATGTAAGAGCCTAACATTCATGAGTAGGGGAAGGTATAAAAACATTGTCCAAAAGTAGGAAAAAAATAATTCCAAAGTAATTTTGAATCCTCACCAATTGTATTGAGAGAATGATGGTTTTAGAGAAACCAATAGAGGCACTACAATGGTAGGGTATAGAGCTTAATGATCAAATATTTTTCACCATGGAAAAATATGAAAAGGCACATCCAACTTCCTAATTAGAAGAGGTGGGTATGGAAGAGGTTATACCATATGATTTGAAGAAATATGCCCAATAATAAATTTGAAGACTCTCTTGTAACATTGTATAGATCCAAGAGAGCTTCTTCGTGCTCTAACAAACCAAAACACCTAACATATCATATTTCCTGAGAAAATACAACAAATGGAAATAGAAGGAATATAATATGATACTACAACCTTGCTAGAGTATTGGAAAGCCACATTTTTCATATTTTAGGAGTTCAAGGTAGAGACATTAATCCTTGTAGGTGAAGTGGGGCCCATACTTCTAGTAAATTCAACAAAATAAGTTAATAAGATCCATGAGGAAGCACATACTAATGGATCTACTCAATGTATTTGAAATGAGACTAATTAGTAGTTGTGTTTAGGGCTTATTTCCCACCATCCATTTCATTTTGAGTTCTTAGGATCCATGCCACTTTGTTGTGACACCAATCTTGTAGATAGTTGCAAGTGGAACTATGGTCATCCTAAGTGTTGGGTTCACCTAAGTTGGATAATGTATTATATATAGATGTATGGCTCCAACCTAATATTTAGATGTAGTGAATGTTGAGACATATAATTTAGTTTTATGTTCATTTATCTACTTAACCATCACTATTTCATGGTTGAATTTATAGTGAAGTTTAATTTACGATAGTATAATGAGGTATGTTATAGTTTTTATGTTGTATATTAATGAATGAGATGGTTATGGATTGCATTAATTTAGCTTCTATGAACTAGTGTGTGATATATTGTGTTAAGTGTATATAACCATTTAAATATATGTCAATGTCTAAACTAATGTGTCATGGCATGTACCTTATGTGATACTTTCCATTCCCTAGTGATTGTTTCTTAGTTATGTTTCTAGGTCCAATTAGGCTAATACTAGGTTACAATTGTCCTTTGTTAGTTAGCAATTGAAAATTGTGGTTTCTAATATTCTGCCAATGTCCTCCACCACAAACAGGAGAAGAGTTTGAACAAACATTTCTATTCAACATTAAACATAGATGTTATGATAGAGTTTGGTTCATATGGAAACCGCATTGGATAGGACCTTAAAATTAAACTATTGGATTAATGAGGGTGTAGAATTAAAGATACCATTACTGTAATCTTAGATTTTATAACAACAAAAAAATTATTAATGAAGTAGAAGTCAAAGTATTTATGTTATGGACCTTGGGCCATATATTAAGGTCCTAATAAACATTCGTTATTAATTTTATTTTTCTGTTAGGTGATTGGCTATAGCCTTTCATTGTCCCATTTTATTATAATTTTACACTTTTGCCTCATGTGTATGTGTGTGTCATTGAGGGTTATCTCGAGTGGCTGAGGGGAGGGAATGGAATCGTCCCCAACTAGGTTCAATTCATGCAAGTGACATGACAAATATTGATAGTATACATATATTCCTTATATGAAATATCTAGCATAGTACCTATGATATATATATATATATATATATAATATATATATATATATATATTCACAGACACACACAACACAACAGGATACCTAGTCTTAAGATCACAATCTTTTCATGTACATGTATTCATTCAAAAAGGAGCTTTTCCCGTTGAAGGTGGACTGTAATTATTGGTTTACTATCATTTTTAAGGCACAAGGTTCATAACATTTGGTATCAAAGCACACAAACCTAGGGTTTTGTTGTCTCAAATTGGTCATTGTGCATTTTTTCTATAATTTTTTTCCAGGATATTGAAGAGAGATCTCAGGGGACATCTTGTTAAAATTTCATATTTTTGTTTGCTATACGTTCTAAAATATACTCCATGGAAATTAGGGTTCATGATTGGTTCTGAATTTTTTTTCAAATGAGTCATCTTGCATTTTCATTCTAATTTTCTTCCAAACTGTTTCAATCAGTGAAATTAGGATACAATTGAGAAGAAATCTCAAGACTATGAAATTTTTAGAGGTCTGAGGAAACATAAAAAACTACATCGAGTAAAAATTTCAAAATTATATTTGAAGAATTGGACATATGTCTTGCTATACAAGTTTTTTCTTGGGAAGAGGCCAAAAATCAACAAGTTTTAGGAAAGTTACCATAACTTTTAACTCAACACATCAAATTATATTAACACTATGCAATTGTACAAAATAAATATTAGAGTACTGTAGAAAATAATTTTATTTTAAGAAGGGATCAAATCTCAATTATATATAGAGAAAATGGCTAGTCATTCATATACACTCCAATTAAGGTTTTAAAGATGCATAACTTACAAATAATGTAACTATTTATTATAAGATCCATATTTTTGGGGTCACTGAAAATTGTGATAAAGAAGAGTGTTTTTTTTTCTTTCCAAAATGCCTCCAAAGAAAGATCGAAATGCTAGCACACCAATTAAACCTCTTAAAGGCTCATCCATTGCCAATGAAGAAATAGAAGATGTCAACAACTAGGTAACCAAGTTGGAAATCCAGCTACCATAGTTAAAAAGAATCGGTTAAAAGGGGTATAAAACAAAAAAAAAAAATATGGAAACGAGGAAGAAATATAAGAATATGAAACAAATGGAAAAACATACTATAGAATTTTTAAATGGGAGGTTCCCAAAAATTGATAGTGTGTCTGAAGGAACTCATGAAAATAAAGGTAATATTTAGCATAAAAAATTGCCAACAATAAGAATTTTCAAGTGGATTTGAATATAATTATAGAGCTATTCATGGATGGTTTCTTAAAGGAGCAAACCTTCCCAAGGTTTAATTAAATAATTTTGATGGAACAAAGGTATTTGCCTAGGCGCACCAAATAGAGAAATATTTTGAATTGCATAATATTATGGATGATAAGTAAATGATTCACATCAAAAATGAACTTTGAGATAGAACACGATCAATAGTATCAATGGATAGTTAAAAGGAAGCCATGTTTTTTCATTATACATGATTATTTACAAGAAACTTAGAGGCACAATATGGAAAAGCTTGGGAAAATGAAAACTGCAGTCAATTGAAAAGAATCAATCTATTTGGTGATATTAAATATTATAATTTAGAATTTTATATTATGGAAATAAGGGTAAATAACATAAGTGATGATTTTTTATTGGAATATTACATGGGTGGATTGAAAGAAGACATTAAAAATGATATTTTCCAAAAATAGAAAGAAAATGTTATGGAAGCTATTCAATTTTATCGTCATATTCAAGCCAATAATAAGGATGCACACAATTTTACAATGGGAGCATACACACGAATAAAATATCATATTTGGTCTCATAAGAAAATCCTACCTCAACCTACAAAAATATCATGAAAACAAATGAAGGTGTTAGAGGGGCTAGTCAACTTAGTCAACTAGCCCAATCGAGTCAACAGGAAAGCATATATTGTAAAGTCACTCGATACTCTAGTCAAGTCAATTAGGTAAAGTCA
>APFE030078895.1:174783-208936 GCA_000404065.3 Pinus taeda | reverse complement strand
TATATTGTACATATTTTACCAGCATTTTTGGCAAAGGAAAGACCAGGGTTTTGCAGCACTACTTGGGATCCATGTGGCTTTATGTCTTGATGGTGTGTTTCTTTTAGTTCTTGTAAGTTATGTATGTGCATCATTATCTTTATTGAATCTTCTCTTATTAAGCAAATGAAGTGTTAAGGTAGAATCCATGAAATTGCCATGCTCTGCCTTTAAATTTGTTTAATATTCTATGTTTTCTTTAGTTTAAGGAGAATCCTTGAGACCCCTTGCTCTCCTTAGCCTCTCACCGGTCTGATCTATCCATCTCACTTGCTCTAAGGCATCAAAACAATTGCCTATATTGCCCCAAGTGGACCTCTGCAAAAACTGTGCCCCATCCCCGCACCCAAAATTGCCTTTCCCTTGATTTCAACAAAATCACAAAAAATCAATCCTATACTCTTTATACTTAATACCTAGCCTAAAATCAGTCATCAATTCGGTCATCTCGAGCCTTTTTGATTATCTTTTTCCGAGTTTGACCCGGAGAGAGTCCTCTCCTGTCCTCGTAGGGCTAGCTACGAGGCTGAGCGTGGTTTGATGTGGCCTTGAGTCTTGCCTTATTTCAGCCTAAGGCGGATTTGAGCGCTAACAAATACTTTTCCCAAAAATTGACGTAAGCATTATTTATTATCATAATTTTTTATGCCAAATTTGAACCAACTCATATTGTTGTCTTAACCAATAACTTTGGGGTAGCTTGACCAAACAGTGGGGCTTCAACTTTAAATGGGAATATATCCTTAATTGTGAGAAGCCACATGAGGTACAACCTACTATTGGAAACGACATGATGATTATTATCAGATGATGATGGTATTGCATGCAACTTTACCATCCTTCACATTCATTTACCTCGACAAGTGTAGAGCATATTTTCCATTGGTACTTCCAATTATTGTAATCCATTTATGCATATTAAAAGTGTTCAAGTTGAATCATTCATGCCAAAAATTTCCTTCTTTCCTTCTTTATTCCAAAGAGGATGCACTCTTTATGCTGATCACCAATGGATGACTTTGACATTTGATGAGCCTTTGTATTACAACAAGAATGTTGCAACTCACAAGGCTACTGACTTTTAATTATCAACCCGCGGTTCGTACAAACTTAAGAGGTATCAACATTATATGTGAAACATACAATGTGTCCTTCCTTTGCTGTCATGAGAGAAAATAAATGCTTCCTATTTGCAGGAATGAAAGACTAAATTTAAAAATGCTTGTAAAGTAACATGAAATCCTCTATCTACTTATTAACACACTTTTCTTGCAAAAGAACCCTATTTTAACCCTATTTGTCACATGTGATGTTTTAACTAATCTAAGCATGAAATATGATCTAGAGAGTACTAACTATTATGTGCATGTGTTAATGTAAAAGAACTCATTTTTTTAATCTTTTTGCTTTATAAATGCAAACGCTAATCTTTCTTTGATCTTTGGCAGGGGAGACAAGTATGGAGGAAGAGGCTTAAAATGGTCTTAATGGCATGGAGGTCAACTAGAGGCCTAATCCTAGCTTCAATGATGATTTTTCTCAATTTGGGATCAAAACAGGCCGTTACAGGATTTCCTACAGGATGTACTAGTTGTCCTACAAGATCCCCTAGTTCTCCTACAAGATCCCATGTTTTACTAAAAGATGTTATAGATTTACCATACGAAATTATAATTCATCGAATGACCAAGAAAATAAAATCCAAATTGGATGGGACAAATTTTTTATTGACTAGGATTTCTTAGGTCCCCATTCCAAGTGGAATACCTCAAAAAGACATCTGTTAACCCATGCTAAAAAATAGCAGAAAATTACTAGCCGAAAATCTAGAAATTCGATAACTAGTGAGCTAGTAAATCTATAAAATGCCTAACCTAATCAAGTGAAAATGCAATGGGGTAATTTTTGTTTTGAACTATAATATTTTTGTGTAGATCATCTTCCGGATTCATGTCACATTAGGTTTTTTTTTATGATCGACGTTTCGAACCAGCAACGGTGGTTCATCTTCAGGATGTGAAAGACCAACTCGATTGAACCTAATGCAAGTGGGACCAACTTGATTGAAGCTTGTTAGCATGCTCTAAAAATAACAGAAAATTATTGTTCTTTGCCACAAAGGAGTTCCATAAATCTAGATTTGGGAATAAGAAAGTTAATCCAAGTAGCTCAATGATTACTATGACCTTCAAAATCTTTTACAAGGATGAATTTATGCTTGTGATCATGCAAAAGAACTTACATCAACCATTTAACCCAATCCTACAAAAACAAATCATTAATACTAAATGCAGAAATAGAAAGAAATAAAAACAAGAGATGCATGCGAATAAGAAGTGAAAATAAGGAAAGAAAATAATACAAAAGAGATTTGAGGCTTCTGGGATGGCCAAGCCCAAAGAAACTCAGAGTACTATGGAGGAGAACAAGATTTAGAAGCTGAGAATGACACCAATCTTCATTATTTTCATTAATACAATTACATCCTTGAAAGAAAATACAATGGAGCTACAAAAATACAAGTTCTCTCCATAAGAACACTCATGAAAATTTCTCTCTAGAGGAAAATTCAACTTGGTACTTATACAAAATGATTAGGAATCATTCCCCGTGAATGGAGGAAGCTTTCCCCACCAAAATCCCTTGATTAGTGGATTTGGTCCCCAATATTAGGAATCTGCATTAAATGGTAGGGAACACATTCCTAGATTTTATCAATCATTGGAGTTCCACATTTTGTTCCATAATTCCATAATATCTTGTTGATTTATTATTTATTATTGATCCTCCTATAGTAGGGAGAAATTCTCTAAATTATCTCCTCCTCCAAATCTTCATAATCTGCCCAATATTCTCATAATATCCCACAAAAATAAATAATATTAGGCACAAATATGCAATTATTCATAAACCTTCCTAATGAATATATTAAAGATAAAAATACATTATGTAATGCAAAAAGAGAGGTTTAATGTGCTGAATGATGGTGATGGGCCTTAAGTTATGTTTAATTTAGAGGCATGTGCCTTAATTTATGTCTAATTTAGAGGTCCATCATACCCCTTGCTGAAAGTGTTGCTCATCCTCTGAGAAACTTAGTGACCTCATTATGCCTCATTCATGGCCCTAGTGGCCTCTCTCTTGTGCATTAAGAATATTGGATGTAAGTTATGCAATGACAAGCCCAAAAACATATTTGTGCAAAGAAAAATCCTTTTTTCTTGAGACCATTAGTTTGTCTTCTTCCCCTTATTCAAGATGGCTCTTGAATATTTTTCAGCTTGGAAAGGTATTACATATCCTTATCAACCTTCTCCTACTTTGTTCCACCATTTGGAAACCTCTGAAACCTTTAAATGTCTTTAGATGAGAACTAGGACATCTTGTAGTGATCCCTGTCAAAAGTACAGGAAACCCTACTAAACCACAAGAAACCCTTTTTGAGCATAAATGATAGTTTGAGCTTAGGACAGGCCCTCAACTTGACTCACATGCCTTTATCTCATTTCTGTAACATCTATGAGGCCTTGGGAAAAATCTAAAAAGAGATTAGAGACCTCTTGGAAAGCCTCTTTTTATCATTGTAGTTTGAGTTTTGCTTTGATGGTGAATGCCTCATTTCCTTTTGTGGCCTTCTTCTTCTCTCTTGTGGCCTACATGATTGCCTAATGGCCTTGGCGTTTTTTGTTTTGATTAGGTCTATCTTAGGCACTGTATTTTTTGGTTTTAGAACCCTTTGTTCCTTTCTTCGTTCTTGTAGCAACATTCTATCTTCTTGTAGTAGTCATTCCTTCTTCCTTCAGAGTCTTCTAATTGTATGGGAGTGATGAGAAATGATGTAGGTTTGTGAAAATGGAGAGGATGCTTTGTTTTATTTTTCAAGAAATTTTAAGGGTGAGATAGGGTGTGTTCTTGAAATTATGAGATGGGATGGATGAATGATGGATATATAGTGAATATGAAGTGGATGGAGGGCTTGGAGTGCTGTGGTGACTTGGCCTTTGCAAAAAATTATTCTTTTAATTGCTATCCTCATTCCTTGAAATCATCACCCTTCATAATTTGACTTTGCAACATTACATGAGTGAAGGAGTGAGGCAAAATTAACTTGTTGAAGGCAGGTGAGATTGCTGACCCATCCTTAGCTTATAAAACCTCATCTCTCATGCATTGACAACAAATTTCTAACTATAATATGCTCAAGAGAAGAGGTCAAGAATACTGCATACCTGTACCTACCTAATGGTTGTTGGAGGGACATGCATGTTGCTGCTGAGTTGATTTTGTTGTGCTTACTCAGGTACACCTTCTTGACTACCTTTTTCTTTTTTGTTGATCTTATTTTGCTAATGGGTTTTCTTCCTATTGATGTATAGGTGATGACTTCCTCTATTGCTGTTGATCTCTGGAGGAGTTTCATTGTGCCTGTAGTTATGCTTCTCCTCTTTCAATCATGGTGATGAAGGTTAGGCCTCAAACCTGTTATTACTTCCAAATAGGCTGCTATAGCAGCCCTTTTTCTTTAATGTTTGTGTCCTTTCTCTGTTGGAGGGTAAATAGGTATTGGAATGAGTGGAAGGTGTGGCCATGGAGTGACATGGTCATGATGGGTGTTGGCTGAGATGTGATGAAGTCAATGTCCCTTTTTTCTATCCCAAAATAGGCCTACATCATAATTTCTCTATCGAACTACCTTTCCTGTAGATTTTCAAAACTTCTTGTAGCACTACAGGAAACTATTGTAGTAATTCAGGACAACCTCTTGTAGCAGAATTTTTTTTTTTCCATATCTCCCAAAAGGTAGATTGGTTTGACCCGAAACTTTCTGAGCATGTTGTAATCATCATTATGCACCTCCCCATAAAAAAAAATGGTCAATGGATGCACAAATCACGAGAAAAACTAAAAATGGCTGAACGTGATGAAGGTCAATTTGTTGGAAACCGTGCACTAGAATTTGTTGAAATTGCTTGGGCACATTACCATCATCCATATTCATATCCCCATGAAACAAATTTTTAAATGAATGCATTGTTTTCAATTTATGGTAAAAATAAATTTCTTCTCTATGTATTTTTGTTTCCTGTAGTAAAACAGAGCCTTTGTGTAATTTTTTAGTACAAAAAGAAAAACTGAATGGGAAAAGCTTGAGAATGATGGGTGGATGGTGGAAATAGATGAGGGCGATGGACTGGCATGACCTTGGCCTTGTTGGAGAATTTGATCAAAGGAGGAGAAAGTCATAATTTGACTTCTTTTGACTAGGTTTGACCTATTTTTTATTTCTTTGGTGGCAACTTGTTTTTGTTCCTTGTAGATGTTGGAGAGCACCTAAATTATGCAAAGAGATACATGGAGCAAGGATTTTTTTATTTCTCTTTTCTTTTTTTTCCTCTAGACCTACTAGCCAAGTCAAGGAGGTTTTCAACTAGTAGGTCTGCATAGGCGCCTCAAAGGAGGTTTTCACCTAAGATCTTTTCTTTTTTCTCTTTTTTCTTTTTTCCAACCCATTGACTGCCTCATGGAGGTTTTCAACCAATGAGCGAATTTGAGGCACCTCCAAGGAGGTTTTCACCTTATATTTTTTTCTCTTATTTTTCAATTTTTTTTTTCTACCCTACCCTACTTGAAAAACAAAATCAATTTCAAGTATAAGAATACTTCCAATGGAGCCATGTGCACATCAAGATGATAGACAAATTGACGTGTAAGCTTGCAATATATGATTTGACATGTACCTGGATTTCAGAGACCAAATGATTCGACTTTGAAAGGATAAAACATAGTTGAAGAAGAGAGTGATGCTCCATCTTGTTGATTTTTTGGAACCAAACCTCAATATAAATTTGATGTCCTTGGTTTTCTTTCTTATTTGGATCATTCTTCATGTCTTCTTTTACCACAACCTTCAAATCTTCCTCTTTTTGTTGATTGTTCTCTTGAATACATGGAGGATTTGATGGTAACCATGAGGGAGCTCTCTCGATCTCTGATTTTGATGTCTACTCTTCATCAAGTGTGGCACATGATTATGTGGTCTTTTCATTTGAATCTTCTTCTTCTAGATGTGGTCCTTCAATGATATCAAGATAATCTCTTTTTTGCAATACTCTTCCTGAGCTATGGTGAATACCATTGATCTCAAGAGGAGATGTTTGGAAGTATTGTACCCCAGCATTGTAAGTGGGTTGAGCTACTTTAGTGTGTGGGTTTGGAAATGGTAGTACAGGTAGTTGAGTGGGAGTGGATATTTGAGATGGATGTGGTTTGGATTGTGGTTGTGGTGGAGATGAATGGTAGGGATAACATGGAGTTGGGTATGAAGGATATTGAGGAAAATAATGAGGATATTGTGGATGGCTCCCATAAGTTCCTTGCCAACCTTGTTTCCAAGATTGGTTTTGGGGTTGAGATGACCAATGTTGCCAAGGAAAGGGTGTGTTCCAATTACTTTGAGAAGGATGTGCATAATCTTGAAATTGTGAATTAGGTTCTTTCATCATACTAGTTTGAATAGGCTTCCATGGTCCTCTTGGAGCTACATAACATAGTTGCATTGACAATTGACTTGCTCCATTGTCCTCTTGGTAGACTTCCTTCAACCTTTGTAATGAGGGGCAATATTTAACATCATGTGATTCTGCATGGACGACACAAACATCAACATATTATATTTTCTATTCTAAATATTTCTACTTGTTCTCTTAGATCGCTTAGAATTTATGTTTTATAGTTATCAAGAAAATTTCCAAGTTTAGCTTGAATTACCGATCTTGATGCTAATTTACCTACTCTTGCCTTTCCTCTTTATATGTGTTTGCATGTTTCACAAATTTCTTCAAATGATAATTGGTATACATCACCTCTACTCATGAGATCAAGGAGATTAATCCTTTCATCCCTAATTGTTCTAAGTAAGAGGGTTTTTAGTGTGTTGGATCCTAAATGATGTAGTTTTTCCCTCTTAACATTATACATGAACCTCTCTATTAGATCCTCAAGGCTCTCATCTTCTCTTTGATTCATTCTAAATATTTCTTCTTTACGATCATCATCTTTATATTTTTCTAGAAATATCTTTTACATACCATTCCATGATCTTATTGAATTAGTCCCTAAACTCATGAACCATTTAAGAGCTCTATCCTTCAATGTTGCTGGAAACAATCTCAGTTTTTTAGTTTTTAATGAGTAACCATAAGATCTACAAACAATTTCAAATTCAAAGAGAAAGGTTTTCGATCCTTTGAACTTAGACCATGAAATTTTGGAAGAAAATATGGAGGGATGTTCTTCATGTGCACACTACCATCAGCGCCTTGAATGGGAAATCTGGGAGGATCTTCCTCATTGTCATCATCTCCATCCATTTCTTCTACATTTTTTGCCATCTTCTTCTTTTACCTACAAATGTGAATGGTGATGTGGCTCTTACTACACCACATGATCAAATGGGGGGGTGGGTTGGTGTTCGAGATTTTTTTTTTTTTTTTTATGATTGAATGAAAATACTAATGCAATGTAATTTTCTATTTTTGAAATGAAATATGTCTAATGATTTTTTTTTTTTTTTTGCAAAAAGTAAAAATAAATGAATCAACTGGGGAAGAAAAAAATGCATACTTTGACACCCCCCCCCCTGTGAAATGGTGCCAAAAAGTGATGAGCCTCGGTATTGCAACAAGAATGCTACAACTCCCAAGGCTATCGACTTTTAATTATCAACCTGAGCTTCGTACAAAATTAAGAGGTATCAACACTATATGTGTAGCATATAATGTGTCCTTCCTTTGCTATCATGAGAGAAAAGAAATGATGCCTATTTTAAGGAATGAAAGAAGAATTTAAAAATGCTTGTAAAGTCACATGAAATCCTCTATCTACTTATTAACACACTTTTCTAGCAAAAGAACCCTCTTTTAACCCTATTTGTCACATGTGATGTTTTAAATAATCTAGCCATGAAATCTGATCTAGAGAGTACTCACTACTGTGTGCATGTCTAAATATAAAATAACCCAATTTTTTTTATATTTTTGCTTTATAAATGCATATGCTACTCTTTCCTTGATCTTTGGCAGGGGAGACAGGTGTGGAGGAAGAGGGGTACAATGATTTTGATGGCTTCGAGGTTAAGTAGGGGCCTAATCCCAGCTTCAATGATGATTTTTCTCGATTCAGGCTCAAAAGAGGCCGCTACAAGATTTCCTATAGAATGTACTAGTTCTCTTACAAGATCCCCTAGTTCTCCTACAGGATCCCTTGTTTTACTACAGGATGTTACAGATTTACTATATGAAATTATAATTCATCGAATGACCAAGAAAATCAAATCCAAATTGGATGGGACAAATTTTTTTATTGACTAGGATGTCTTAGGTCTCTATTCCAAGTTGAATAACTCAAAAATACCTCTATTTACCCATGCTAAAAAATAGCAAAAAATTACTAGTCTAAAATCTAGAAATTCGAGAAATAGTGAGCCAGTAAATCCATCAAATTCCTAACCTAATCAAGTGAAAATTAAATGGGGTAAATTTTATTATTAAATAGATTTTTTTTGTGATACAATGAAAGTTGAACCAACTCGATTGAAGCTCATTAACATGCTCTAAAAAATAGCAGAAATTTATTGTTCTTTGCCAAAAGAAGTTCCAGAAATCTAGATTTGAGAATAAGAAAGCTAATCCAAGTAGCTCAATGATTACTGTTACCTTTCAAATCTTTTCCAAGAATGAAATTATGCTTTTGATCCTGCAAAATAACTTACATCAACTATTTAACCCAATCCTACAACAAGAAATCATTAATACTAAATGTAGAAATAGAAAGAAATAAAAACAAGAGATGCATGTGAATAATAAGTGAAAAGAATAGAAACAAATGATACAAAGGGGCTTTGAGGCTCCTAGGATGGCCAAGCGCAAGGAAACTCAAATATCTATGGAGGAGAACAATATTTAGAAGTTGAACATGACTCCAATCTTCATTATTTTCATCAATACAATTACATCCCTGCAAGAAAATACAATGGAGTTCCAGAAATATGAGTTCTCTCCACAAGAACACTAATGACAATTTATTCATAGAAGAAAATTTGACTTGGTACTTATACAAAATTATTAGGAATCATTCCCCATGAATGGAGGAAGCTTTACCCACCAAAATCCCTTGATTAGTGGATTTGGTTCCCAATACAAGGAATCTGCATTAAATGGCAAGCAACATGTTCATAGATTTTCTCAATCATTGGAGTTCCACAAGCTGTGCCATAATTCCATAATATCTTGTTGATTTATAATTTAATAGTGATCCTCCTATAGTAGGTAGCAAGTCGATAAATTATTTCCTCCTCCAAATCTTCATAATCTGCCCAATATTCTCATAATATTCCACAAAAATAAATAATATTAGGCACAAATATGTAATTATTCAAAAACATTCCTAATGAATATATTAAAGTTAAAAATACATTATCTAATGGAAAAAGAGAGGTTTAATGTGCTGAAGGATGGTCATAGACCTTAAGTTATGTTTAATTTAGAGGCACGGGCCTTAATTTATGTCTAATTTAGAGGCTCGTGAAGAAGCAGATGAAAGATTCATTGAAGCAACCATAGTTGAGATTAAAAAATTCCTCGGCCATATTTCTAATGTGACTGATTGAAAATGATAGTCGACTAACATTCAAATTGATCAACTACGGTTGAGAAAACCTTCACGAGTGGGTCAAATAGATCTTGGATGAATTCTGTGAGGAGTAAGAAAAAAAGGAATGAACTTCTATTGAACAAATCAAAGCATGATTTTTTGAAAAAATTCACGAGAGTTTTTTTTGCACCATACCTGCTTTATTACAGAAGTTTCTCCTTGGCAGGGGGGTGAACCACATAGTACAATATCAACCACCCCTTCAAGAATCAATAAATTCTAACCGTCGCTAAAGATCGATCGACTGGGACAAATATCTTGACGCTCACTATAAAACTACAAAAGAAGCAATGGTCTCTTTCTTAAGTAAATAAAAAATGGATATTTACTTTACCCTTGTTGACTGACAGTAAGACGAATCAATATAGGGGGCTAATGATTTGAAAAAAATAAATAAGAGAAAAGGAAAAGAAGGAAAAAAAAGAAGTATAAATTAAGAAATGGGAGGAAAGAAATCAGTTGCAATGAAATGACAATATGAAGAAAATATATGAAAGACTTCAAATGGGTCTCAACTATATAAATAGTTGATTGATATTCAAAATTTAGCAAGGGAAAAGAGAAAAAAGAGATGAGAATAAATGATAGGAATACTATAGAAGGAAATTCAAGCTTGGGAGCGTGAAAGTGAAGATACACGATACTCCTCTAATGCTCAACATCATGAGTTGAGAGGCGTAGCACTACCTACTACTAAAAAGACTAATAGTTTACAATTATATCTTGGATTGAAGGTAGATGATATGGAGGTCAACAACCTAGGTCCAACATTGTCATTTCACCAGTTGCATCAATACTAAGTCTCACTATTAGATCATTTCTCTAACAATGAATTCATATTAATTTAGAATCATCCACTATTTTTTATTGAAGAGATGAACACAGTAATTTAAGAAATTGGTTAGAAAAAGAAATTCCTACTCTAAACAAAACTTTGATTAATAATCAAGAAAATGAAGACATACTTATCCACATTTGACACCTCGCAAATGTGCCCTTCCCATCGTAATTATTATCTACTGAAGAATAGGAAGATACAAGCCCATACATCGAAGAGTCACAACCTGGAACAAGTTGGTTCACTAAAAATAAAAACAAATGTTATCAAATTGACTTAATAATGATAAGTTATATAGAAGTTGAAGTTGACAATCAATAAAGTACCCCACGTGGGATGCACTAACTAGTTATCGAAGTTGATAAGACTAACCAATCAATCAATCAAAAGGTAACTGTAAAATCTACACCTCCATGAGCAAAAGTGGGGTTAAATCATACCCCCCTTTATGAAGGAGATGAATATCCAAAGAAACATTGGCTTGCCTATGAAAAATTTTGGACCACCAATGACATCACTGATGAAGACAAACAAATGTCACAATTTGTAGTTTCCCTTTGGAAGTTGGAACTTACTTGGTTCATGAATATTACAGAAAACTAAATGAAAAGTAAAATTTATATTAAAAAAAGCTTATTTTCCTTCTTCAAAGCATAATATGTCAAGAATCTTCTGGATAAAAAATTGAAATAAATTAAACAATGCCCAAATGAGATAGTAATGTAATATAGAAAATGATTTAAATGTTTGCTAAAAAATCTCATATAATATTGATGAAGCATTACTAGTCCAATGGTACATTTCCAAACTATTACAAAACATTCAAGGACTATTGAGGATGCATGAAGTGAAAACATGTGAAGACACCCTTAAAATGGAACAAATCATTGAAATAGATGATCAAGGGCAGTCAAATACCTCAACGACTAATAATAAACTAGAAGAAAAAGTTAAACCATTATAGAGTTCTCTATTGGAATTATCCCTCTAAAAACATAATCTTCAGTGTATTAATTGTAGTAGTGAAGGGAATACCAAAGAAAACTGTAAATTTGCTTATTATTTTGATCATGACATTCAACGAGTTCAGTCAGATATATATTGTGATATGTGTCAACTTACATCAAACCACAACACTAAATAATATTAGTGTAACTTATGTAATACTAAGTTGAAATGGTGTGACATATCAAAGGAAAACAACCATTCATTACAAGAATGTTAGTTAAATGCAAATAACATCCCCAATTATCATGATGTTTACCATAAGCAAGATTCAAATCAATATAATTAGCCACCTATAGAAGGAGGAAGAGGAAATGGTAGAGGAGGATATGGTGGCCAATGTGGAGGATACAATGGTCAAGGCCATGGCCAAGGTTGAGGTAGAGGAAGATTATATTGTTTTACATGTTGATAAGAGGGCCATGTAGTGCATAGATTCCTATTTAAAGACAATAAAAACTTATGTTTTTGGAATATGTGTGGTTTGGGCAATCATTCCTTGGAGAATTAACCCAAAATTATTGAAATGATATTGAATAGAAGAGTTGTCAATGTTTTACAATATTTTCTAAAGCAAGATGTTTAAAATCCAAAAAACCTCCATGTCATTCCCTGGTCCAGTGTGGGTAAAGAGAATAATTCTCTGAATCGTGAAATCCTCCTACCTACTAAAAGTACTGTTAAATATCTAAATATGCAAATTTAGAGTGATATTATGGAAAATGTAGTGGATTTTTTCAAGAATCAAGCCAACATGTGGAAACTGACAAAGGATACTATACTCGAAGAACATATAGAATTATTAAAGGAATAAATCTCAGTTGGTCACCATGTAAAATTACATTAGCTCTCACAAGGTAAACCTTTAGATGATCATGACCCCCAAGTCGAGTTGGAAATAAATGGATATATAGTGAAACAAGTCATGACCAATTTTGGATCGCAAGTAAATATACTTCCCTAAGAAACATTGATTAATTTAGGAAAACCATCACTCCATAGGATGATTGACTACCTTAAACTAGCAAACCAGAGGTTCATTGATCCAATCAGAAGGATGTGACAAGTCAGAACATCGATTATGGGAATTTTGACCTTTGTCGACTTTGAGGTTATTGACTTAGTCCATGGAATACTGACTTATCCAAACTTAGTTGAAATACCATGGGTTCAAAGGATGAGGGCCACTATATCTTTAGAAAAAGATAAAATTAAATTAAAGGGTAATAATAAGAAGATAATTATACCTCTTCAACCTCACAAAGGAAAAACCCTAGGTTGAAACATGGGAATAAGATTCAAATATGAGGCTATATCAAGTCCTACATGAAGATAAAGATAATGTGGAGCCCGATGCATTGGAGAGATTTTAACAAACTCCCCACCTTGTATTGGAAAAATTCTTGAAACCAAGTTATGGGGATGGAAAATTGGGAACTACAAATCTAATGCAAAAGAGTGTTAGACAATTGAAGCAATGTTGATAAAGAAAGTTCTCCCATGTTTTGCCATAAAAGTCGTGCCTATAATCCAAGAACGGAAAAGTAAAGAAACTCCATCATTGCTACCATTTTATTTAAATGAATACCCCAATAATCCACTTAGATTTAAGGAATGAGCCTCTCATGTGAATAATGTTCGACAAGTGGCCAAATCTATTTGAGATCAAGGGAGAATGCAAAGTCTAGCATAGAATTTCACTAGTCAAGTAGCTTGATACCCACTCAACTGGACTCTAGACCTGGAAAACAACAACAAAATATTTTATCGAAAGGTTTGGAGGACGTAAATTATTAGGATAAGCAAACATCCCAATATTTAAGCTCGAACAAGGCTTTTTTCTTCATATACAAAATGGCGAGTCAAAATAATGAAGAATCAGATATAGGGACAAAAGAGTATGGCCTCATATGTTTCCCAATACTCTTGATAATTTCCCCAATAAATGGTATGAATTGGAGGAAGCTCGCAGTCAATCCTTAAAATGGAAATAATTAAAAAAAAAAAAAATTATTAAGGATTTTGAATTTTGACCAGAAGAGTAGGAACTAATCAAGACAATTGAACATATCAAATATTTTTTAAAGGAAAATTTCCCCAACATTTGTAAAGAAGAAGAAATAGTCAACTTATAGTCAAATCCCATATACAATCATATGTCATGCTTATCAGATGACAAGTTTTTTGGTCACTTGGAGATGGAATATACCCATACTCCTAGACAAAGATTTTGCTGGAAAAAAGGAAAATCCCAAAAACTTTATAAAAGATAAATCAATATTTCAAGTGGAAAAGAAAGAAAGTGAGAATCTTGATCAGTTATACTTTCCCCCTGCATACTAGGAGATAAAATTTAGATACGAAAAACTCAACAAGTTGAAGGTCCCTGACTAGATGGATGCATAGATTAAAATAAATGTTGATATATTAAATGATGACCAATCAAAGATGACCCGACTAGGTGATTATCAGTCTGATAAACAAATTATGGAATTTATCGACTTAGTGAAAGAGTATCAAGATATCCTTTCCTGTGAATACAAATGTATCAAGGTACTTGTTAAGGAAATATGAAAAATGAAAATTGACCTCATTCCAAGAGCTAAACCTATAAAATAAATACCATACAAGCTCATGCATAAATATAAACTCATTGTGTAGAAAGATATCTAAGTGATGCTAGTTTCTAGTGTCATCTACCCTATTGACAAGTTGGAATGGGAAAGTTTTATGGTCATGCAAACTAAAATGCATGAACTTTCTAAATTGAGAATATGTGTTGACGTTTGTGGATCAAATAAGCTCATAATAACTGATTCATTTCCCACTTTGTTCATAGATAAAATTATAAATTAATTAGAGGGTCATGAGTTTTATTCTTTCATAGAAGGCTTATCGAGGTACAATTAGGTACGTTTTACAAAGGAATACTAGGAGAAACCGACATTAATTACTAAATTTGGGCCTTTCACGTAAAAAGTAATGCCCTTCATATTAAAGAATGTAACTTCAATGTTTTCAAGGATCATAGTCAAAGCATTTCAAGAATAAATTTATAAGACAATGGTAGTGTATTTTGATGACTGGATAATCTATACATTACTAAAATACCATATTCAATGGTTACTCTTAATTCTAAAATGATATAGACATATTCAATTATCCTTAAATATAAAACAAAAGCATCTTTAAGCCCCAATAGTTAACTCAACTAGTCGAGTCACCGTTGTTAAGTGCCTCGCCCATCAGGAGGTCTCAGGGTCAATTCTCCTCGATGCCCTTGGGGTTAGGCCCTACTAGTTTGGCCGATGGACTTTAAAAGATTCCCTTCGAGGTTGATCTACTCAATTTTTTCCGTGGATGTAATGACCATTCAGTGTCTGTGAACCACAACTTAAAAAAAAAGAAAACAAAAAACATATTTGCCACAGCAAGTGGAATAATTCTAGGTTTTGTAGTATCCAATGATGGAATAAAAGTATACATGGAAAAGACTAAATTAATTTTGGATTTAAAGCCTCACATTAATCAATAACAAATCTAAATATTTGATCCAAGGATTTTGTGATCCATAATATTTTTTGTAAAAGCTTTCTGATAAATCACATAGGAAATAATTGATGGCCAATGTTTTGAACTTACTAATGAGGTTCATCTTGGTTCTGAAGATAAACCTCATTAGTAGGTTCAAAACGTTGACCATCAATTATTGCCTATGTGATTTATTCGAAGGCTTTTGCAAAAAGAAATAAAAATATTCTTCGGGCACATTGTATAATATAAGAAGCTTATAAGGCATTACTCTGACATTAATTTTCCAATAGACAAATTACTGAAGAAAGACATTCCATATGTATGGACAACAAAATGCAATGAATTGTTCGAGTTACTGAAGAATAATTTGGTTGAGGCATCAATTTTAAAGTTCCCTAACGGGTTAAAAAAATTCATATGCATGTCAATGCATGTAATGTGGTAGTCAAGGTTGTCTTTGCACAACCAAAAAATGATTCAATAGACCATCTGATCTGGATCTTGTGGGGAAGCCCCCAAGATTTAAAATATTGAAATGGATATTGGGGGGGGGGGCGGGGGGCCAAGATCTAAAAAAATGAAATTGGTAGAAGAAAAAGAGGAGAATTCCCAATGAACAAAACCACAAAGATATTTTTTATTAAAATGGAGAATAACTATAAAAGCTACATTATTAGAGACAAACTATCCTTTTACAAAATGTGACTTGTTACTTATAGTATTTTTCAGTTATAATACCATGGGTCAATTCCATGGGTGAATGAATATCATGGGTGGATGTCACAATACCATGGGCAAATACCATGGGTGAATGAATACCATGGGTGGATGCCACTTATAATACCATGGGTAAATTCCATGGGTGGATGAATAACATGGGTTGCTGCCATTTTCCATTCGGATCATTCCTCCCTCCTTAAGAAGCAGTGGTCCCCATTGCATGAAGTTCCATCCTACAAAGCCTTTTTTGATTATGAAGAGCCACTGAAGAGAAGGGTTTTATGTGGTTAACCCATAACCATGATGGATGAAGATCCAAGGATAGAGATACCTTGTAATGCTTGTGACCAACTATGATACTGACAGTGTGCGGCCTAGCAAATGGACTTCGATGAATTGTGGGTTTGTGGATGACCCATAACCATGATGAACAAAGATCCGAGGATAGAGATACCTTGTAATGCTTGTGACCAACTATGACACTGACATTGTACGGCCTAGCAAATGGACTTCAATGAATTGTGGGTTTGTGGATGACCCATAACCATGATGAATGAAGATTCAAGGATAGAGATACCCTATAATGCTTATGACCAACTGTGATACTGACAGTGTGTGTCCTAGAAAATTGACTTCGATGAAGTTTGGGTTTTTGGATGACCCATAACCATGAAAAACAAAGATCCGAGGATAGAGATACCCTGTAATGCTTGTGACCAATTGTGATACTAACAGTGTGTGGCCTAGTAAATGGACTTCGAATACAAGGATTTTATGTGGTTGACCCATAACCATGATGTTGGTTGTTGATGAAGTAACAGGTGCCTACATAGCCTAGGGTGGCAAGGCATGTCTCCAAAGAACCCAAGCTGAATGTTGCTATGCTGAAACTGATGAATGTGAAGCAGGCGCCTACTAAAGTAGGGTGGGAGGGCATGTCTCCAAAGGGAACCCGCTCCGAATGCTGCTCCAGTTTTAAAATGGGCATAACTCGGTTAATATAACTCAGAATATTTTTTTTCCTAAATCAAGAGACGGTCCTTCTATTAAATTAGGTAAAAAATGATTTACACAGGTTACAATAGATGCATAGAGGCACAAACTCCCACAAAGGGAGAGGGAAGAGACCCAAAGTACCTATAAAATCCTCCAAAAGTCAAACAGAAACAATGCCTAGACTGCCCTGGAACTATAAGTGGGCTAGTGGAACCAAAGTCCGTGCCTCAAAACTCACCGTTGATCTATCCCCTTCCTATCTGGTAGTCAAAAAACAAACACACATAGAAAACCCTTAAGCTGCTTGATCAATGCTGATTGTTGATCTTTTCCACCTGATGCAATGTCTGGTGTCCATGTTGCGCAGCTTAAAAGCCCACTGAATACTACGCGATGAAGGTGGTTTACTTTTTTTGTACTCCGCCACGTGTTGCTTCCTAAGTGGAATCGCTGGCTTTTAAGAAAAACCATCTTTGGTTTGGATGGCACCCGATAATGGTGGTAAACCATTAGTAGTTTTACCCTTTTGGGCCCACCAACTTCCATGCCAAATAGTGACCGTAGATCTTCCCTCTTCGGATCTGACGGCCACAAGCCAAATCGGACCGCATCTCTACTCGCGGATTACCCAGCGATGAAGGTTTTAATCACCTTTCTCCCACCATCATGCATCGCTTGTTGAATGGAATCACTTGTCCTCCGAGAAAATCCCTCTCGAGTCAGAGGGTGCCCAATGCAAGTGGTAAACCTCTTTGACCCCAGTTTTCTTTTCCTTTGACCTCCAACGCATTGCACAAGGAAGACATATCCGGAAGGGGGGCCTCCTGAGTGGAATGCCTTATGCATGGTATTGTAGCTCTGAGACGATCGTCTTGGTAGCATATTCTTTCATCTCTTCTCCTATCATGATTTCTGCCATTGTTCCTACTTGCAGAGGCACCCTTGGAGAACCAACAGTGCATATCCTCAAATAAACTTTTTGATGTGAACTTAATCTTCGTTGAGATGAAGTAAAATTCTATCTCTTGATCTGTTCTAGTGTTGTTATCTGTCGTTGAGGGCCCAAGATGAGCATTCCTTCTTCAACCTGACATCCATTACCTCCTCCCACCAACAACACAATTCGATATGCTTGTTTTGAACCCCCTCATTAGCAAGCCAGTCCGCTACTTTGTTGGCTTCTCTGCGGACATGCACCAACCTAAGAGTTCTTAGCACTCTTAGGTGTGATTGGATTCTTTGGTAGACTTGCAGAAGTTTCCAGTGTCTTGAGATGTTCTCTGGTGCTGCTACAACGTTTATCCTCTTCACCGAATTAATGACTAATTTCGAGTCAACCTCAATGATGACATTATGTATGTTGTACTTGAGTAGTGTTTCCAAGCATAATTCCATAGCCATGAGCTGAGCCATATTGTTGGTTGCTCTGCCTAGATAACTATGGAAGATTACCTGTATGTTTCCTTTCTCATCCCTCATGACCCCTCCATACCCTGCTTGTCTCGGATTTCCTTTTGAGCCGCCATCTATGTTAAATTTTACAAAACCTTGAGAAGGAGGTTGCCATAAAGCCTTTTCTACTGAGGTATTCTTATTGATCTGTATAGAACAACATGGGATATTAACCTTAAGCTCTAACTTCTCCAAGATTCTAGCCTCTCTTTGTCCTATGTGTTTTCTAGTAGCGACACCTCCCAGTATATGAACAATCTCTTTGAGTTGCTTAAGGATTAGCTTTAGGATGTTGTTCGCGGGGCTCGCCTTATCCTTGAAAATCATGTTGTTGTGCTCCTTCCAAACATTCTAGATTAAGAACCCTGGGGTCAACACCCAGGGTCATTTACATGTCTATCTGTCTGCTCAAAGACATCTCCAACCCAGTTCCAAAGTGTTGTAGTGAATTAGCATATATTCAGGATATGATTAGTGGTTTCTTCCTGATGTCCACACAGGTGACATCTTGAGGGGCCAACAAAGCCTCTTTTCCTTAGGTTATCCCGTGTCAGAATCTTTCCCTGTTGAACAAGCCACTTGAATAGTTTGACTTTCATCCAGTGAGGATTATCCCAGAGTTCTTTCCACATCTTATCAGTGTTTGAAAAATTAAGCCATGTGTCTATCTTTTTGGCCTCTTTAAGGGTGAAGAGACCTACCTTGTTATTTCCCCATCTTAATTGATCATCTAAGGTTGAGCTTAATATTTGTCTCTTTTCCAAAATACCATTAAGGGCTATAGCTTGAGTATTCAACATGCCCATTTCCCTGTAATTTGGAAGTTTCCATATTCACCATTTACCATTATTCCTTGATTGATCCCAATAGTCACTTACCCTCCTTAATCCTTTGTTGATGGTATCTATGTGAATTTCTGCTAATTCTTCAGTGCGGAGATTGTCATCCTGCTGCCAATTATCCTCCTAGAACCAGGCCAAATTTCCATTTCTGATCTCCCAAAAATTATGATTTTGGACTAGAGCCCTATTCTCCCATGCCCTATTCCAAATTGGTGAGCCTTTCACTTGTCCTGCCATTCTTATGAGGTTCTTCTCCTGCCAATCCCTAGCATACTTTTGCTTCGATATTTTTGCCTAGGGGGCTTGTATTTCTTTTAGCCACCTCCACCAAACTTTGGCTCCTAGAACTCTGTTAAGAATTCCTAGTTCATGAAGACCTAGGCCACCATGGGACTTAGGTTTGCATACCCTGTCGCATGCCACTAGGGCCCATTTCTTCTTTTCTTCACCTTTCCCCCAGAGAAAGTCTCTCTGAATGTTTCTTATTTTAATAATTACTTCAGTTGGTGCCGGAATGGCTGATAGCATATAAATAGGGATGGATTGGAGGATAGCCTTAGTTAGAATTAGCCTCCCTGCTAGATTTAGGGCTCTATTTGTCCATTTTCTGATCTTATCTCGTAGCTTATTTAGAACAAGCTCCCAGATTTCCTTGTGTAATGGTTTGTTAGTGAGGGGAACTCCCAGGTACTTCGAGGGAAATGACTCTCTTTGAAAGCCAAAAATTCTGGAAATATTTCTTTGAATTGAAATGTCCGTATTGAAAAAGAAAATCTTTGATTTAGTAAGACTTACCTATGTGCCTACAGCCATATCAAACTCACTCATAATCTTCTTAAATTCTTTGGCTTCCTTGACTGTGGGTGTGCCTTGAAACATAGTATCATCTACAAATTGTTGATGAGTCACTGTGTCCCCACCTTGCGTGAGTCTCAGACCCTGAATTCTCCCTTCCTCCTTAGTAGCACTGGTTACCCTCCCTAACCCTTCCATCATTACAATAAAAAGGAAAGGAGAAAGAGGATCACCTTGCCTAAGACCTCTGGTAGGCTTGAAGGTTTTGGAGGGAGAGCCGTTGAGAAGAATTGAACAGTTGACAATGGTAACTAGTGCCATGACCCACTTAATCCAATTGTAATCAAAGCCATAGGCTTTTAGAACTGCTCTTATGTACGACCAGCTAAGTTTATCATAGGCCTTTGTTATCTCCAGTTGAATTATCATACCTGCTTGTTTATTTGTAATGAGTGAATGAACCACTTCATGTGCTTGAATTATGTTATTAAGAATTTGTCTTCCTTCCACATATCTTGTTTACTCCCATGACACTAGGGAAGGGAGGAGAGGTTTGAGACGGTTGGCAATTACTTTGGATATTATTTTGTACACAACATTGCATAATGCTATAGGTCTGAATCTGTCTGGAGAGGTGGCCTTTTCCTTTTTGGGGATTAAGGCTATGAAAGCTTCATTGAGCGCCTTCAAGATTGTTTTAAATCTTCGATAGTCTTCCACTACCTCCAAAATATCCTGTTTTACTATCCTCCAACAAGTCTTGAAAAAGTCCACATTGAAGCCAGCTGGGCCTGGTGCTTTCCCGTTGTGCATCTTTGTAATGACTTCCTCAATCTCTTCCTCTATTACTGGTATGTTGAGATTGTAATTGTATTCTCTAGATACCAATTTAGGTATGTACTGAGTAAATATTTTCATAAACTGATATCTATCTACCGTAGTTTCCTCAGAAATTCTCTAAAAATGTTGGACTAGAACCTCTTCCATCTCTTCATGAGTGTTTCTTTCTATTCCCTGTTGATCTATAATTTTCACAATTCTGTTATTGTTTCTATGAGCTATGGTAGATCTGTGAAAGAATTTGGTATTTCTTTCCCCTTCCTTAATCCATTGTACTCTTGATTTCTGTCTCCAGAATATTTCCTCTTGTAGACATCTGTTTTCCCATTCATGCTGCAGTGACTCTACCATCTCTTTTCTTTCATCTTTATAGCCTTATGTGATGAGAATTTGGTTTATTTCCTTTAGTTTCTTTTCCACATCTCCTCTAGCTTTGAATATATTGCCAAATTCCTTTTTATTCCACTCTTTGAGTCTGTTTTTAATGTGTTTGAGCTTGCAGTGTAGAAGGAACATCTTTGTACCTTGAAAGTGTAGCTCTTCCTTCCACCATTTTTCAATGTTTGTGAGGAAATTTGAATGTGTGAGCCAAGCATTCTCAAACTTGAAGGGGTTGTTCCTCAGTTTACCACATAGAGAAGCTTCCAATTGAATGGGCCAGTGATTTGAACCTCCAAAAGGTAGGATGAGCACAATCAGGCTACTTCCCATGAGAAGAAGTTCCTTTGAGATAATGAACCTGTCTAGTTTTGAGGCTACTTGGGTAGAGCCCCCCATTTTGTTATTCCAAGTGAAGATCCCATTCCTAGTATCCATATCTACTAGTTTCATGTCAATGAGGAAGTTCTATAAGGCAACAAAATCCTTACCAAGTGTTCTTGTTCCTCCTTTCTTCTCCATGAGTGATTTTATCATGTTAAAATCACCTCCTAGAATCCAGGGTAGAGCTGGGTATCTCTTCTTCAAATCCTCCAATGTTGTGAGGAGTCAAAGTTTGTCCTCTATTGGTTGAGTCCCATAGACATTGGTGATCATGTAACATTGCCTGACACCCACCAGTTGGATAATCAAAAAGAGATGGTGTCTGGATGCCTCCGCATCAATCACAACAAATTTCTATGGATCCCATAGAGTGAGAATTCCACCAGCAGATCCATTAGCCCTAACCTCAAGGTATTCAAATCTATTTAACCATTTGTTGTGCTTTTCTCTGATCTTCTCCACTGAGCATTTTGTTTCCTGTATGAACACTATGTCATGTTTTCCCTCTCTGATCCTATTACCTAGATTCCTTTGTTTTCTTCTACTCCCTAGTCCTCTAATGTTCCAGGTTGTGATTTTCATTGAAGTGGGGTTTTGAAGGAGTAACTAGAAAGATCTTTCATCCTTCTTGAGCCAATCATGAGTTTGCCACACTCTGGCAGCTGTTATTTCTGTCTTTTTCTTCCCCTCCTCTTGCCTGGGTTTTTTGTTAATTTTCCTATTATTAACCCTATTGATGAAGTCCCTTTATTTTTATGGTTATCATGTCCTCTTTTGACTCCTGCAGTTGCTTGATGTGACTTGTTAAGGAATATCTGTTGTACCTTTTCAACATCTTCCTGAGGTATGGAGTTTATTCCCAGGTTTCCTCCTTATTCTAGAAACTTTTCCAGCTCTAGGTTCTACCTTTCTAGGATCTCCTGTAAGTCTTGGTCCTCTGTTCCACTTTCACTTTGAGTCATTTCATGGTCTTTCTCTATCTCCATGGTACTCAAAGGGTTCGTCGTGTGTTCATTCTGTTCCTGTGTGAACTCCGTGCTGGTCTCTTTTCCTTTCCCCCTTACTTCCTGATTCTCTGTACTTTTTTGGTCACCTCCATCTACTTCTTTTTCTCCTAAGATCTCAAAATTGTTGTAAATTCTTGTTTTGTTATCATTCTCAATATGGTTATTTTGTGTCTTCCTTCCTCCTCCTTTTCCTTTTCCTCCTACTTTAGTAAAACCTGTCTGGTCTTTCCCTTTGCTGGTGTTTAGGTATTCTTCCCTTTTATTAAGAGGACAATCTCTAGATAGGTGCCCATGCTCATGACATTTGTGACATCTGAATGGGATGAGATCATAGTCAACTATTTGAACCCATTCTTCATCATAGACTTCTAGAATGACCTCATCTCGAATGGCTCTTGATAGGTCCATCTCCACACATATACGGGCATAGGAGGTATATTTTCCTCTTAGAGTTGCCTCTGAAATCTTTAAGAACTGGCCTAATTTATTACCTGTAGATTTTAAAGACTCTGGAATATAGTAATCTAAAGGTAAGGAGTAGATTCTAATCCATACAGGTACCAAAGTGAAGGTTTCTCATTCCGACACAAAGTTCATCATCCATGGTCGCATATAGAGACCAGCAGCTGCAAAGAAGTATGGTCCTCCTTCAAAAATCTTGTCTCTGTCCTCCATATTCATGAACACCACTGTAAAAAACCTTTGGATCCAAGATTTATATTTAACTCCCCCTTTGGTTTCCAGTTGTATTTTATCCAAGTGTACAATGCTTTCTCTGACGGCCAGATTCCCATAAACTTGCATATAATGGCATAGTTTCCCACGTGATCCCTATGCTCTTGTAGCGCTGGATCACTCAATATAAGCCACGGTTTAGTGACAATTTTGGGTTTGTAGGGCCCCAAATTTGTTCTATTCTCTGGTCCTTGACCTCTGCCCTTTGCTTTCTCCTCATGTCGGTCTTCCTCGTGCGTCCCTTGTTCTGCATGGGTATTGCTGCCTTCTGCCTTCTAAGTTTCAGATTTTTTTGTCTTGACCTCCAAAGATTGTGGAGGCTTGTTCTTGTTCCCTACTCTTCCTCTGTTAGAAACTGCATTACTGTAGGAGGGAGTGGAGCTCCCTCCTCCCTGTGCCTCCATGGTTGCCTGTTACCTGTTGTCCCTCTTTTTGTTAAACCCTAGAACCTCCAAGCCACCATATAAATCAGAATATTTATTATAACCTGTTTTTGGAAATAGAATGACCATTCTGCATTTTCCCATATATTGGAAAGCCTTTTCTAGACACTCTGGAATCTCAGATTCGCGCTACATTTGTTCCGTTGTCACAAAAGTTGTGAAAAAATAGTTGATTTTAAATCAGCTATATCTTCCACATCTGAACTTTGATTCGACCCATTGTTTTTTTGAAATTGGGTGATTTTTTTAAAAGATCTCAGATATGTAATCATCTTTCTGAAATTATGCACAAAATATACAAAAAATGATAGGAGATTTTTCGTCCATGAATTGTCATCAGAAACATTTCTGCAACATAGTTTATTTTAAATCAATGATATATCCCTCATCTAGACTCTGATTCGGCCAATTTGTTTTTTGAATTTGGGTATTTTTTTGCAAGGAATCCATATTTGGTATTTTATTTCATAAAATTTTCACCAAAAATTTCATATCAGATCTACAAACTCGCGCGCCCAAAAACATTTCTAGAAAAAAATGAAAAAAGAAAATTCTTTCCGCTTGGCCCAAGAAAATGCTCTGTGGAGGACGTAGCACATGCCTGAAGTTTGTTGAATATTGCTGCAAAATTTAAAATTGAAATATGCATCAAACCCTCATTCCCATGGAATCATAACCTGCTCTGATACCACTAATCCAGATCTTGGGAGGAGGCACTCAAGATCTAAAAGGTTGAAATGGATCTTGGGGGGGAGGCCCCCAATATCTAAAAAATTGAAATTGGCAGAAGAAAAAGAGGAGAATTCCCAATGAACAAAACAACAAAGACATTTTTTATTAAAATGGAGAATAACTGTAAAAGCTACATTGTGGTGGACAAACTATCCTCTTACAACATGTGACTTGTTACTTATAATATTTTTCAATTACAATACCACAGGTCAATTCCATGGGTGAATGAATACCATGGGTGGATGTCACAATACCATGGGTGGTTGTCAGTTACAATACCATGGATGGATAAATACCATGGGTGGATGCCACTTACAATACCATGGGTAAATTCCATGGGTGGATGAATAACATGGATTGATGCCATTTTCCATTCAGATCACCATCCTAATGCATATTCCAGTCAAAGTTTAAGTAAGGCCAAAAGAAATTACTCGACAATAGAAAGAGAAGAACTTGCCGTGATATTTTCACATCAGAAATTCCAAGATTATTTTCTTGCTAACACATTCATATGTTTTACAAATCAAGAAGCTCTGAGATATCTTGTGAATTAGTTATTCTATCAAGGTTGTATATAGTGATGACTATTATTATTTCAATAATTCTAATTTGAAGTCATTATCCAACCGAAAAGAAGAATTGTGGGCCTTATCATATATCATGACTAGAGATATAGGAGGAGCCAATAGATCTGGAAGACGACTTACTAGATGCTAATTTTTTTAAAGTAGAAGTAATCCCTTCATAGTTTGTTGAAATTTCATAATTTTTATACATAGCGAAGGCACCTGATGTACTAACGAAAAAGAAGAAGAAGACCCAAGTAATTAAAGGAACACCCTTTTAATTAATAAATGGTCAGTAAATATAATATACGAGTAGATGAAGTATTCATACAATGTCCGTTGGAACACGAAAGGGAAGCCATAATAATTGAAGCCCATAAAGGAGGAGCATGTAGACATTATCAACATGATACAACTAGAAGGAAGATTGTTTAAGTAGGATTATGGTTGTCGACTCTACTCGGGGATTGTTTGGTGCAATTCCAAAAATGTGATATATGTCAAATTCAGGTTGTTGTTGGAAAAGAACCATATGCTACTCCACTCAATAAAACCAATGCTACCTTTTGAGATTTGGGAAATTGACTTTTTCAAGCCATTTGACAAAAGAGCTAGACAAATGGGAGTAAAATATATTATAATAACAGTGGAGTATTTAATGAAGTGGGAGTAAGCAAAGCTAGTCGAATCATGGACAAAGGAAGTAGAACAAAATTTATCTATGAGAATACTATAACTCAATTTGGCTCCCCCCTAGATATAAAAAATGATAGGGGAACCCATTTTACCTATGCTACAATGAAGAAGTTGATGCAAAACCTCATGATTGAGCATAGAAAACCACTACTTATCACCCACAGGAAAATGGCATTGAAGAATCATTTAATAAAAAAGTGCATAAAGGACTGACCAAAATATAAACCTAAATAGAGATGAATGGGATGACAAAATCCTAGTTATCTTTTGGGCATATCGTGGGATGTATACGAAATCCACTAGTTTTATACCATTCAAACTGGTATATGGGAAATTGGCAATCATACCACCTTCACTTAACATCAAATTATTCAAGTACGTTGACTTTTCTAAACTATAATAAAAAAGAAGAAAAGGAATGACTCCATTGAATTGCAACATTTAGAAGAAGATAGAATTCATGCACTTCACCAGCAACAAGTTATTAAGGATAAAAAAAAAAATCATTACATGATAGAAATTTGCAGACCAATAAATTAAAAGTTAGAGACTTATCTTTGATTTATGAAATTCAGGTGGAGGGAAAGCCTAGAAAATGAAAAATTGCATGGCTTGGACTCTTTTTCATTGAATACATAAGTTCTTCAAGGACCATACAATTAAAGACATTACAGGGGAACTTATTTAAATTACTTGTAAATGGTGCCCGACTGAAAAAGTATATTTCTTGATAACATTGACATGTAACTAGTGAAAACTTCTATGAGGCGACAATCACATGGGCTAGCTCGAAAACCACATTTTGACAGACTAAGCTAATCAATGAAATGTATATTATTATCTTTATACCTATTTTTTTTATTGTTCTAAGTCAGTAAGTTAGAAGAAGAAGTTATAAAATCTTAAAGAGTAATAAATATACCAACAAAACAAAAGGTTATTAAGGAAAGAAATTGTCAAACAAAGAAACAAGCCTATGGAAAAATGGATTAAGGATCATATTTGAGGAAATATTTAAGCAAAAAAGGAAGACTAACAAAGGAAATTTAGAGAATGCCATCATAAAGAAACATACTCAACTAGATAAAATAAATATACAATAAGAAGTTGTTCCGACCAACCAACCAGCTCAATTGAAAGGAAAAATGATAAACATCATGTTGGAAGTATTGACCATAAGAACGTAGTGAACTCAACCAAGGAAAACTAAGAAAGATTAAAATGTAAAAATCAGGAAAACCAAATGCATTTATTCAACCATTGCACCTTGTTGACGATACAATCACATAACAATTACGACCTCATGATGTTGCATCAAAATTTAAACTAGGATCAATTGTCAAATCTTGAAAATCAAGCGAGCCATGCGCACTGCACGAGTTGACAGATATAAAAAATTGAGTGTTAATGCAACAAGACATCCTCGAATGGAGCTCGTGGCTGAAATCAATGAATCATTTAATACAAGAGCTTTAAATGCATAGAAACGTTTAGCACTATCTATTAGTTTTCTTGAACTTTAACCAAACAAAGAGGTCAAACTTGCAGAAATCCCATAGTTGCCAATCCTAGTCATTTCAGACCCTAAACTACTCAATTGTTGAAAACTAGATAATTTCAAGACAATTTCAAAATGGGAAGGATGAAAGTACACTTTCAGGAGCTATATATTATAGAACCAAGAACCAAGGTGTGTTTTGACCAGTCGAATGCAACAAAGTTACATGTATGAATTAATAATATTAAACAACAAAAAATGGATGAGTCGAGTTGGGAAAAACATGTTGAGGAATTTAAGGAATGGGGGAAATTTGATAGCAACTGAATTATGGATATTGAAATTCTACATGCAGCTGACATCTAGGATATCCTAAGCACCCCATTAGTCACATACTTACAAGGTCTAAAGGAAGAAGATACCAAGTTAATTATTAGTCAACATCACAATGGTGTTCTATGGTTAGAAAAACTGCTTACTATTTCGTCAATGACTATTTACAACATCATTGGCCTACCATGTCAAGGAGAGAATATCCCAAAAACAAATGAGACAGCTGCATGGATTTATGAATTCATTGACAGAACAATAAATAAAAAATATGAGTGTTTAATTATGATTCAAATTCATGATTTACAAGCTAAATGGACATGCGTCATTATCGCCCTTTGCCTCACTCTGGTAGGTAGGGCCTCTAATGTCAAATTAAATATGGTAGAAGCAATTTATCAAATTGTGCAAACTAGGAAGGTATACAATTGCACACAACATGTACTTAACATGGTAAGAGCCAACTTCCAAGAATGGTAAAACTCAGGTAAGAGCATTTGATTCCCATCCTTGTTAATTTGGTTAGCCATGAGACAAGTCTACCCATTAGAGAAATTGCATTTACCAATTTAAAATATTTGTGCATTGGTTGGTTGGGGAAAGCACTGTAAGTTAGCCCCCATGAAATATTTAGAAATTGGTTATTGAACTTAAAGTCACACTCGAATAGTTGGAGGGTGCACCAGCATATTTGACGTGTTTTTCCCACTATGTTGGATATTCAATTGTGTCTTGATACAACTGAGTTGTGGTATGTTGAATCTAGGGATTTCGACCCCCATGAACTCCATCACCCTATTGTTGATCAAATATTTGTAGAACTAAGTCAACACACTAATATAGTGTTTCCAATTCCATGGACTACTAAGAAACCCCAAATAGATATAATCCTACCATTTATAAATGTAGAGAAGGAAGAAGAAATAGAGGAAGAGTTTTACATAAATCCATTAAAAGTCAATTTATTAGTGCCTCTATTGGAACCCCCTAAAAATATTGCAATCAAGGAAATGCATAGTTCACCTCAAGTTGAAATGCCAGTAGCCAGGATAAGCTAGCAGGAAGCATTTATTGATATTAGATTTGTGATACACAAATGCATAATAAATTAGATGTAATTGCAAGAAAAGTACTAGAGGAAACTCTAGAGAAAGGTAAATAAACTGGGATGTCAAGGAGAACACAACAATTTGTAGGGTCATCTATGTGACTTGATATTTTATGGTCCGTAGATCAGGCCAAGGACATATTTGTTGAAACAATTAAGCAAAAATTAATGGATGGGCATCAGAAAAAGGTATAGTAACGACCAATTCTAGCAAAGTTAAGCACCCCAAAGGAAACTCCATCTCAACAATATACTTAGGGAAAATCAAGTGGGTTCAGGAAGCAAAAGAAAAGATTCCTAGAAATCAACCTATATTCAAACTCACCTCACAAATTGAATTATGAAAAAGTGAAAATGGCCACCCAACAAGTTGATACATAAGAAGTTTTGTCGAAGAAAACTGAGTGAGATGACAAAACTAAAGGCTCATTGATAAAGACTAATTTAGAAACAACAGACACATTGAGTACATTGACGACCTAGAGACAAACACCACCAAAACAACTGACCAAAACAAGTACTTTTACATCATTGACAAAAAGGACTATATTGAAAAATACATCTAGTAGGCTATTTGAACTCGTGTATACCTCTGACAGATAAGTATTTTCTTACATACAAAATTATGTCCTAGAAGCTAAGAGAAATGGAAGAAGAGGTCGATAGATAGTAATGAGCTCAAATAAAGAAAGAAAAAAGAAATGGAGTTTTGGTGAGATTGTAAGAAACGAGTAGATAAAAACTTAACATTAACATTCTGGCTGAAGTCTATGATCCACTCGCTGCAATTAAACAACTAGTTTATCAATTCACCGGTGATGATGAACAAATGAGTGTGAAGATATTCAATCTTCTGTAATAGGAAACAACATATGGGAATCAAGAAATGTCGACTGTCATTTAGAATCCATATATATAATTTTACAAACCTAAGAAAAAACTAGAAAAAAGCACTCGACAAGGGTGCCACACATAACATAATTCTCAACAATTTGTTGAATTACCTATCATATACATGTATTCGATTAAGACCTCAATAAATAATCATATGTGAATTGCCTTTGCGACAAGTTTCCTAAGGCTCAAGAAAATTCTTCATTAGAAAATAAAATCATACAAGAGAAAAAGTTACAAGTACAATTAATCTAGGAAGAAATATAGTGGTCGAGAGAGGGAAAAAGGGCACAAATAGATGCATCTAATGTCACTGAGTATTTACAAGGAATTCTTAGTTGAGTGCAACAATTACATAAACAAGGATTAGTCGACTAGTGACTATCACACCAGACAACATTGATTGACAATGTATAGTACTTATCAAAGCAGAAAACATTAGAAGCAAGGCTCTATGTAACAAAGTGGTCAATATTTGAATAAGATATTAAATTGCTCGCACTTGTGATCCAATAGACAACATTTCCATAAGTTCCAGTTTTGGCATGGTCATCTAAGCCGACTCCACCTCGGCCTATGTTCTAGTTCCTTGAACCAATTGTGTTGGGATATTGCTAGACCCTTGAATAAGATTGAAATTCATATGAAATTGAAGTATAAGTAGCTAATTGGTCGACCATCGAAAATCTAAGAAGAGGAATGCAAACCTTAAATGCACAATAAACATTAATTGACTAACCGACTGTAGTCATGGATCAACCAGTTTATGAACAAGAACCACCATAAAATTCTCCTTTAGCAGCTCCATGATATTATCCAATACTTGATTATTCTTCGTTCTCTCTAATGTATCAAATTTTGTAAAAACAAATAATTCTCCAAATCTTCTCCTTATTTGAGATGAAGAAGGAATTGAGGGTGGGGGAGATGTTAAAGGGGATATTTGACTCAGCTGACTAGCCCAATTGAGTCAATAGGAAATCATATATTGTAAAGTCAATTGGTACTCTAGTCGAGTCAACTATCCGATTTGGTTAGGTAAAGGTTGGATCTGATAGTTAATTTTTGTAACTATCTTCATATGATATATATATATATATATATATATATTATATATATATAAGATAGATAGATAGATAGATATGAATGTATGCACTTCCAAATGTACTAGTTTGATTTTCTCATTAATAAGATATAATATAAAGTATTTCTTTGTTGGTTCTTTGCTACTTTGTGTTTCTTCTATCTTTCTTGTGTTGCATATGATTATGTAGGTTCTTGTTGTCCTTTCTATTGGTAACCAATGTATACTTTTTGCTAGACTACAATAGGAGAGAGAAGAGAAAAAGGTTATATGCTTTAGTTGTAACAAAAAGTGCTCAAAAGGGAAAAAATATCAAGAAAAAAATAGCTCACCTTGGAAAATAATTATGAAGATTACATGGAGACATCTACATGAAGAAGTGAGGATAAACTTTTCAACTTAAAAGATAAGGAAATACAAACAAACATTTTGCACAACATTTAATTAGGTAGGTGTGATATATATGTCCACACATTAGCAGGTTTTTCATCTCCTAAAACCTTGAAGATTTTTGGTTACATTAAGAAGAAAAGGGTCATATTTCTTATTGACTTAGGTAGTACACCTAACTGCATCGGTAACAGATTGGAAGAATGCCTCATTGTTGTTTTTTATATCTAATTGGTGAATTTTCAAGTTTTAGTTTCCAATGGAGGGAGTATTGATTATGTGAGAAAATTCCATAACATGAAAATGAGTAATGGATAATATAAATTGGAAAGGTTAATGTATTCCACACCAGTTGCACACATAGATGTTTTTCTAGAGATTGAATGGTTGAGAACACTAGATACGATTTGTACAAACTATAATGAATCATTCATGAGATTTGAATTAGAGGGAGTTAAATATGATTTCAAAAGGTTAAAATCTAGGCCTTCTCAAGCCATTAGCTCCTATAGAAAGGAAAAGCTTCTAAAAAAGGGTAGCAATGGAGTTTTTGTTAAATTATATTCTATGGAAGCTAAAGAGGAAGATGAAAATATTCCCAAGGAATTTAAAGGAATCTTAAAAAACAATATAGGGTATTTCTATAAAGTCCAAAAGGTCTATCTCCATCTAAATATCATGAGCATAAAATTGAATCAATACCTGGAAGCACTCCTCCCAATAAAAGTCCTATAGATATCCTCAACAACAAAAAGTGAAGATTGAGAAAATGGTACAAGACATGTGATATTCAAGTATTATTCAATATAGTAGAAGTTCATTTTTAGCACCAATAGTGATGGTGAGAAAAAATAAATATTGGAGGATAGGTCATGATTATAAATATCTAAACAAAATAACCATTAAGGATAGATTCCATATCCCAAATGTTGATGAGCTATTATATTAGCTTCATGGAATGGCTTATTTTATAAAGCTTGAACTTAAATTTAAATGCAACAAAACAAGATTAAGGAAATAAGACATCCCCCTAAGAATT
This sequence comes from Pinus taeda, assembly GCA_000404065.3. Lineage (NCBI taxonomy): Eukaryota > Viridiplantae > Streptophyta > Pinopsida > Pinales > Pinaceae > Pinus > Pinus taeda. The sequence continues at coordinate 176,877 of APFE030078895.1, read as the reverse complement.
TTTAGAACATGTGAAGGAAATTATGAGCTCTTGGTCATGCCTTTTGGGTTAAATAATGCTCTGTCTACTTTTTAAAGCCTTATGAGCAGGATTTTTCGAGCCCATATTAGAAATTTTGTGTTGGTTTTCTGTGATGATATTATAATCTATAGAAAATCATGTTAATAGAACATTAAACATGTCAATAATTTTTTACAAATTCTTTTGAACAATAAATTATACGTAAAAATATCCAAATGTGGTTTTTGGAAATAAGAAGTAGAGTATTTTAGTCATGTTGTTTCAAAAAGAGTTATGGTGGACCCTCAAAATATCCAATCTATTACAAAATTCCCTATTCCTGAGAATACCAAGAGTCTTAGGGGATTTTTGGGACTTAAAGGATATTATTACAATTTTTTTAAGAATTATGCATGCCTTGCAGATCCACTCACATCTCTCTTGAAGAAAAATTCATTTTTATGGAATGATGAGGTTGCTTTGGAATTATCTCTGTTAAAGGATTCCATGTAGAATGTAGTGCATCAGGACAAGGAATTGGAATAGTGTTCACACGAGAAGGAATACTAGTATCTTTTGAAAGAAAACAATTCAAGGGAATAGATTTGGTGAAATCAACATATGAAGAACAAATGGAGGCAATCTTGTATGCAATAAAAAATGGTGGCAATATTTCATTGGGAAACTCTTTAACTTCAAGATAGACCATGATAGCCTAAATCATTTTTTGGAGAAAATATTGTCATATGAAGAGCAATAAAAATGGGTAGTAAAAATTTAAGGGTATGATTTTGAAATAATCTACAAGAAGGGGAAGTATAATATGGTAGTGGACGTTCTTCCTAGAAGAGAGGAAAACTTAAGCATGTATTTGGCTACATTTATTGTAATATCAATGTAAGAAGATTTCCATGAATGGAAAAATGACAATATGATTAAACAAAAAGTACAATGTATAAAAGAATGAATGAACACTATGGAATATTATGAGTGGAAAGGAGATAAATTTGGTATAAGGGTTTTGTATGCCCTCAATTGAAGTTGAAGCAACAAATATTAAGGGAATCACATAACTCTTTTATAATAGGACAAGGAGAGTTCCTCAAAACATATCAAAGGATATATATATATATATATATATATTTTTAAAAAATAAGTGAATGCAAAGTTTGCAAAGAAATAAAGGAGAGATTGTAAAATATCTATTGTTGCATCATCCATTACACATACCTAATCAAAGGTGGCAAAAATCATCAATGGACTTTATTACAGGGTTACCAAAATCTAAAGGTAAAGATTCCATTTTTGTGGTCATTGATAGACTCACAAAATATACATAATTTTGTGAAATTCAAAGTGCATACACAACATACAAAGTGGTAAATGTGTTCATGATGGAAACTAATATAATTCATTGTCTTCCTAAGGTAATAATAAGCGATAGAGAACCAAAATTCACAGCTAAATTTTGGAAAGAATTATTAAATATGAGTGGAACAACACTAGTGATGAGTTCACAATATCATCCACAATTAGATGGCCAAACAAAAATAGTTAACAATGCTTTTAGGTTTTTTTTACAATGTTTGTCTTCAAATAAGAAATCTCACTAGATAAAATACTTTGTATCAAACATTTATTAAAATGACCCCCTTTAAGGCTCTTTATAGATATCCAACAAGTTAAAGTATCACATATATTTTAAAAGATAGGTCCAAGGTATAAGCAATAGAGTCACATATGGACAAGACTAAAAACATTGACAATTCTTAAGGAAAATATTCATATGGCACAAAATAGGATGAACCAACAAGGAGATCAACATTGAAGTGAAAGACAACAAGAGGGTGGTTGTGTATTCCTAACACTACAACCTTATAAGAAATCTAAATTCAAGAAAAAGAATCAAAATTAGCTTTGAAAATTTATGGACCCTGTAGGATTATTCACAGGATTAGAGAAGTGGCATATGGGTTAGTTTCTACTTATTATTCTTTCATAATTATTTTGATATATCTTTCCTATGAAAAGGTTGTGGAACAAACTATGCTACTGTAAATATAACTTCTAGAATTAGATGAAGAAGGGAAGTTT